>JACEGR010006834.1:0-56217 GCA_014170235.1 Listronotus bonariensis | reverse complement strand
AATTACACTGACGATATATGTATAAGATCTTAAAATAGGTTAGATTAAACTTGACCAGTTTTTATCAGAATTTAACACTTTACGTTAAGATCTCATAAATATTTGGATTTTGTACAAAACTTGGCACTCATTTAGATCTGCATTCTTTTTCAGCGAAGCTCACATTTACATTTTTGATGCAATTATTATTATTATTATTATTATTATTATTAAACATCACAATATTTTGTTTTTGTAACCTTGAACAATATTTTCGATATAATTTTTTAAAACCTAATAGTCGATTTTTGGCCCAGCCTAATGTGGATGGTATTTTGGGTCTAAATCCAGTTTTTATCCCCTGTACCTATACAATGCAAAAACGACTTTCTTTTGTACCTACCAACCAATCAATTAATGTTGCTGGTAAATCTTCTTTGTTAGATATACATTTTAACATGATGAACACAACAATACCACCCAATGCATACATACACTTTTTCTTTAAAACCTGTTCAGGACCGTTCCTAGGGTAACTTGCCCTGTGGTGCAAAAAATAGTTGTCTATGTACTTAGATGGTTTGACTTTAAAATGACCTTGACCATGACCTGATGGGGTCAAACTGACCTCAGATTTAAATTCAGCGACTCCAATCACATAAAAATATCACGATTGTGGTCTATTTTCAATAAATTTTAATAATTTGACCTTGAAATGGCCTTGACTTTGGCCTGACGGTGTCAAATCATCCATAGATTCGGATTCGGCAAAACCAAAAACATAGGCTTAGTACATCGGACCATCAATTTTTTTGTATTGCTGTGATTGACCTTGAAATGGCCTTGACCATGACCTGATGGGATCCAAGCGACCCAAAAGCATGAAGATACCATGATTTGTCTTTCGGAGCAGCAACTTTTTTTGTGGCTATGTAATTTCTCCGGTGCCATCTTTATATGCCAATTAAAACAGGTTTACATTAAGACTTTTTAAATACAGACCGTTTTACCTACCCATTTAAAAACAAATTGACAACAAATTAATAAATAAGTCCTAACAATTGTGTTTTTCTTGTAAACATCTGACATTACTAGTGCCAGCAACTAAAACCGGTTTTTTCGGTTAACCGGTTAACCGCGGTTTTGGCTAAAACCAAAAACCGGTTAACCTGTATTTCGATATAAAGAAAAACCGACCATTTTGTTAATTCGGATATTGGTTGACAGATTATTTAGGTTGCTAGGTTTCGGTATATTTTAATATTTATTTATAATTTTTTCCACTATATACAAATAATTACTAAATTTAAAATAAATTTCTTTTAAATAACTAGAACAAAAAAATGAATTTAATTAATTAAGAAACATTTTTTTAATTTAAAAAAAAATAGGTAACTATCCCAACCAATTTTATTTTAAAGAACGCCGTATGTGGTATTTTTTCATGAACTGGATGCATATTAATAGAGGTCGCTATATCGCTATATTTTGTTTTTGTATGTACAATTTAATCAATTTATTTTAAAAAATCCTATAAGATGATTATTAATCACAGCTCTTAAAAAAACCAGTTGTTAACCCAAAAACACTTAATAAATAATTTAACTGAATAATAGCCTTTTGGTTTTGGTTAACCGTGGTTCAGGTAAACCGTTTTTGCTTTTGAAAACCGTTTCCGGTTTTTTGGTTTTAAAAACGCTTTTGAAACCCGGTTTTGGTTCTTTGGTTTTGAAAACCGTTTTCGAATTTTGGTTTTAAAAGCCACTTTTAAAATATTCGGTTTTTCGGTTTTAAAAACCGGTTTTTGAATGTTCGGTTAACCGGTTTTAAACCGAAACCGGTTTTGGTTTTTTTTCCAGCCTTAGACATTACTTGCTACAGAGCAGTTACAAAATTATATGTTGAAACAATCCGAAATTAAGCGTGGTTGTCATTCAAACAAATATAGACTACCGATGATAAATACACGACGAAAAACTTAGTTAAAATATAAAATAAAATAAGATACAAACACTAATTTCCTTATTATTTTTTAATTATTATCTTTGCTTTCCTTTGGATTCATTAGTTACGAAAACCAATTAATATTTGTTTAAGGTTAATTAAGGATTCAGTAACTATAAATAATCTTCCCAAGGAAATACATTTTTGTTGTTTGAATCAATGCACTAATTTGAAATTATAAATTTAGGTAATAAAATACTTCAAAATAATTTCAAAAGGAAATTATTTTGAAGTGCAATTTACATTCCATTACTGATATTTCACATATAGTTTAAATTAAAATCCGGTACAAACACGCATATTTATAATTTAAATTTATTGTGTAAATTGAAACACCTAGTATGGAAAGTCGTCGACCCCAAAAATAAAAAATTCCTCTTTATTGCGACGTGGGCCTTATAAAAGTATTCGTGAGGCGTCAAAAAATAAAAACGTCTGAATTAAAAAGATTAAAGTAATACATCTATTTAGTTAGGCTTAAAAGTAACAGCTACTTAACATTATCAAAGGTAAACAACTTGTAACATTTTTAAAATTGGCTGTTATTTCAATTTAAAAATAAACACTTGCGACAAGCAAAATTGTAGGGATTTACAAATTGAAATTACTTAATAATCAAATTCTTTTATTATATTTTAATTTATTAGAAAAAGAAAATTTAGTATATTACATCAGGTTTTATGGTAATGCTTTTATAAAAAATATATATATTAATATCCGTATTTTGTGCTGACAGTAAAATTTAATATTACTTTTCTAACAAGTGCGCAAAGTAATACTTTTCGGCACAGGACTATTTTTATTTTTATGTTAAGTTTGGATTATTAATAACTTGTTTTGTTTTAATACAGACGTCTTTAATTACACAGATTTACAATAATAAAAGTGGTCCGTGCTGGGTATCGGACCAGTGGCGGCTCGTGACATTTTTCAGTGATAGGGTACAAGTAAAAAGAAATAATAATAAAATGTATTCAAAGCTTACACTCTATTTAAAAAGAAAGTTTTTTGCCTATTTTTCTTACTGCAGAAAACTTCGATCACTTTGTTATCGAAATCAGGGATGCACTGTATATAATGTTTTTAGGTAGATTCTGCTACATATTTTAGATCGTTTACCTCATGTTTAGTCCACGCTGATATTTATTAAACAACTAGCTATGCTTCCCGGCTTCGCTCGGGAGTTGATATGAGACCCAAATAACCGTTGTTCTGAATGAAGTTCAAATACTCGACAACAGATGGCGCCACTACACTTAATTTCCAAGTTGAAGGGTTGGAAGAGTCCGTATATCTTTAAAAATACGCCCTTTAGGGTAGAACGGGAACTTTACTTGTTCGAGGGGGATAAAGGACTATTACATTGTATAGATCCCTTTATCGTAATATATTAAATGTTATAATTATTATATTTGATGATATTGGATCTATGATGGAAAAGTTATGAAAAAAATAGTAAAATGCACCCCACGCTTTTTACTATGAAATGACAATATTTTTTTAATGAAAAATTATTTTCTAAGTTTTAGTTCGGTTGCATATCAAAACGTGTTTTTTAGTTTTTTAAACTATTAATTATTTTTCAAATAAAAAGGGGGTTATTTAGCACCTTGTTTTCACCTTAGCACCTTTGAATTCTTTATTTAACGTAACTTTTTATTAAAAATCGGCCCAGCTCTGTCAAACAAGCCAATATCATTAAAACCGAACGTTTTGCACAGTATCTAGGCCAAATTTCAAATGGTTCCAAACCTGAAAGGGCTAGGCTGATTCAAAAACAAAGTGATGGTAAATTATGGGGCTTAAAAACGAAGTGCTATATAACCCCTTTTTTTATTCAAGAAAATTGCTAGTACTCCCTTGGCACCAGAAAAGTTTGACTCTTAATTTGTGCTCAGCGGGGAAAAATACGCGACAAAGTCTTTGTCCGATACCCAGCACAGACCACGTTTTATATTTTGTGGCAGTGGCGTAGCTACGTAAGCAAGGACCCTGGAGCAAAAAATACCCCAATTTTTACTTTCTCTTCCCAAAAATAACACATTAATAAATTAAGTAAAAAAGAGTCCTGGGGCAAAAAATTTAGAAGGGCCTCAACTCACTCAATTTGACGTACTTCAAACAAAAACCTAATTTGCAAAAAAAATCACAATATCATGTAATAATGTGGATAAGTGACTGTTACTAAAAATAACTAAGGGTGATTAAACGAAAACTGTTACGTTTTCTTTTTTAATGATGGTAGTAATTGAGTGAATATAAATTACATACTAGTTAGTTTTGGTTAGTAAAAAAACATGTTTTAAGTATATTCTCAAAAAAAGAAGTTTAAAAACATGTTGTTTTGTTGTTGTGAATATTTTTAAAAATTAACACCAGATCTAAACAATTAAAACTGCTTTATACAATAAAACAAAGCTACCTCAAAGTCTAAGTAATTAAATTTTAAGCGTTTCTGTTAAAGTAATTTGTTTTAGCTTGCTTGAAGAAACTATTGTTAAATTTATTAGCCACTTCAATAGAATACAACATTGAATACTAATTTGGTTATTTAATAATAATAACTTTATTCCGGAATAAAGAAACATTCCATATCTAAATATAAAGCTATATTAAAGCATTTGAAAGTTAATAATAACATGAAACTTTGGGTTCTCAAAAATTAATTTTTAAAATTTAAATATAGCCTTGACATGGCCTTAACCATATATTTTTAGGCAACCATGTGGCAATACCTTTGTTAAAATACTATATTTAATGTAAAATAGTTTTTTATTCGGTAAACAGATGGTGCATGTTGCTTTCTATTCGGATCTTAGACTACTAAAAATGATGGGTATGTATTGGCTTGCAAACGTTATTGTCATTTTTGATATAAAATAATATACATGGTGTCTCATTTAATTAAAAAGACTTAATAATATAACCAAAAGTGCTTGAACTATAAAAAAATATATTCGTTTGCCTTCAACTGACTATATAAAGTCTAAAGGTCAAAGCACACTAGGTGCTTAGGTCTCGGCACGCTCACGAACCGATCAAATATCTTACATTTTTACTTTATTCAAGGTCATTCATTTAAAAGCATGTTAAATATTTGATCGGTCCGTAAGCGAACCCAGACACGAGCGCTTAGTGAGCTTTGACCTTAAATCTTTAAAAATATCAAAACCTATTTTTCGAAAAATCGATCGCTGCAGTTCGCGCTGGGACACCCTGTATATAATTTAACTTCATTTATGACTAGGCCAAAAATATTTATAAAATATAAGATTTTCAATACCTTTCTAAGAATGTAACAAAAAATTGTTACATACCATTCCTGTATACCAGACCTGAGGGGTTTTTAGCTTTGTATCCGCCACTCCACCATAATTTAAACTATGTTTTGTTTTGTTTTGAGCCAACTTAAGTTATATTTTCATTACTTTATGAATTTATGCCAATGAATTATTAAAAATATCGTAATACCTAAGCTAAAAACAAACATTTAGTTAAGTTCGCGTTCGTATTTTCAGCGACATAAAGTTATTTATTTTTATAGTTCTTACCGAACGCGAAGAAGAATAAAAATAGAACAGAACGGTAAAATTTTCATATAAACCTAAATCTTTTAAAACTACAAAGAAAATATTATTAGCCTTGTTGGGACTTTTCGCTTTTTGTGACCCGGTCAAACAAATAGAAATTTTTGAACAAATATTCATTTTTCTCAATGCCTGACCGTTTTCTTTTAGTTGTTTGTTTTATTTGACATATTTAAAATTGCCAAGAAAAGGATTTTGTTCTTAAAAAGACCCACAAAATACACAAAGAGGTTTAGTGAAAAGGTAAAATTAATTTAATTCAACAGAAATGTGTTTTGACAAACATGGCAACAAGTAATTTAGAATAGACTAAACCTAAACTGTTTTTGGTTAATGTAAGGGGTGTCTCATTTTAGCTAAAACTGCGGAGTATCTGAGTTTTTTTTAAAGATAGAACCTTATGTTTTTTGATCTTTTTTGTAAAACTTAAGATGTCACAGACAAAGCCGTCATAGCTCTTTTAGTTTTTGAGCTACAAGCGTTTTTAAAATTTTGCATTTTTGGGTATTCCTTTGAATCTTGGTTGACTAATAACTTACTTAAAAGGTTTAAACGGATTCTTATATTACTTTTAACGTAACATGGAGTGACGTAGATCAGAATTTCTTTAAATATAATTCTTTTTGAAATATGGAACAATGTTGTTTATTTTTTAATAAAGCAGAATAAATTTGTCTTTTTACAAGCTTTTTGAAAATTTATTTAACACTTAACTAAACAGTTTTTTTATTGGCTTGATTACTGTATAGTCTAAGATCCGGCATTAAGAAAATATACCCTCATCTGATAAATAAATTAAATAATATTTTCTAGGCAGATTTTAATGTAGTGAATGCAAGTGAACAACATCTGCCAGCATGGGTCCGCTACAAATAATAATAATTAATTAATTATTAGTTAATTTATTTGTAAATTGTTACCTTTACATGTTAATTACATAAACCAATGATCAGCGGTGAAATAGCCTAGTTGGTTAGGTAGCAGCATTTAGCAGTGCATGCCTTGTCGACACTCTGGGTTCGTATCTATTTCTTATTTTTCTTGTCCACTAGCAAAATTATATTTACCATATTTAATTGAATTAAATCGAGCGGCTACCTAACCAACTAAGCTATTTCACCGCTGATCATTGGTTTATGTAATTAACATGTAAAGGTAACAATTATAAATAAATTTACTATTAATTAATTATTTATTATTAATTGTAGCAGACCTATGCTGGCAGATATTGTTCACTTGCATTCACTACAATAAAATCTGCCTAGAAAATATTATTTCATTTAATTAACAGATGAGGGTATATTTTCTTAATGCCGGATCTTAGACTAGTAGTGGTGCTTACGGTACGACTCTCAAAATTGGATTTCTCTATATCACTTATTTTTTTTTGTTCTAGAAATCTTGGTGTGTAGCTTTTTCTTAAATTAAATTATTAATTTGTAAGTAGTTTATTAAATAGTCTTCTTGATTTATTTTCAACATGCTATATTATTTTTTATTTTATTCGTAATTAAAAGAAACATAAAATAAAAAATGTATTGCATTGGGTTATAAAAAGTGTCAGTAAATATAAAAGAATAATAGGTGTTGTTTAAATTTAAAAATATATATATTATACTTACAATTAATCACGAAAATTATTAAAAAGCAGCTGTTTACTAACTAAAAATTTTGATTTAGAAACTGTGACCTAATAACAATTATACACCAAGAATAAAACATTAAGGTTTTAGCAAAGTCCAACTTTAAAGTCATGACATAAGCCATTATTATATAAATTTTGGGTGTCCGCATTTCTGTAGCAATTTAAGAGAATCTTAGTTATTTTTTCAAATAGAGACTAGCTGTTTTTGCGAAGTGTTGCTACTTTTAATAATACAAACAATGATACTAAAACGTTTTTCATGGGTCTCTTCGTTTTTGATCTACAGGACGAAATTCATATTTTTAAAATTTTTGCACTCCTGCTCATATTAAAGTTGTTTTATAACGTATAGCAAAGGTACTGATTTTGGGGATAAGAACCAAACATAAGACTTGTGCCATGTTAACTTTGATTAAGACTTATTGCATTATTTAAAAAAATACAAAGACAGACTCACCATTCTTTTTATAAAAAATAACTTCTAGTTTTAATTCGTTCTTCGACTCCAATGCTTTGTCTATTTGTGATTTGTGTTCGTCCTTCGTTTCTGGCCCATATAAAAATTTACAAGCACATCCTTTCTGCATAATTTGTGCCCTCGCAAAACCTGTCAGCTCACAAAATCCATCGGAACAATATACGATTGGATAGAGGGTTGGGACCTGCGCATTGCCCAGAACGAAGTTGCTATCTGTAACAAAAATAAGTAAAAGTTATTTTTTCTTACTCGAGTGCGGAATAGTAAACTTTTTGGCACGCATTTTAGTTCTGAGAATAGTCATAGTCACTCACTAGTTCGTAAAAGTGATTTTTCGCACTAGTGCGGAAAAGCTCAAAAACGTCGAACCAAATATTAGCGAATCGTTATTAAAGGACTTTCGTGCGCTTTATCTTAACAATAATGCTTTGGCCAGACCAACTTTGGAGGTGACAAAACACATTTCGCAGAGACCATTATCACATAAAAAACTTCTGCAATCCGCTAATAGCCTGCAAAATGACACAAAATGTAACTTTATCATCAATATTAATGAGTACAACTGGGTATAAGGTACCATTGTGTAATATTAATAAAAACAAACGCAATTTAGTTTTTATGTTTTTCTTACGCTCGTTAAAAAAATAACCTTTTTCCACGACCGTTAAAACAATGCTTTTTTTTAATTATTAACATAAAGTTAAAGTACTCCATTCTAGTACAGTACATAAAGTGTTAAAAAAGTTACTTTTTTAAAACTTCGAAGCTTTTTTTTATACTTTAAATTAGTATTTAGTTTCAAGTCTACTACAATAAACTTAAATATCAATTTATGCAATGTAACAGTAAACGCGACATGAACTGAACCAAACGGTCAAGTTACCTTTTATGTCGTCAGTATTTCTTTTAGTTTATGTGTCACTAGTTTTAAAATTTGACAGTTTGCAAATAAATTTAATAGAAATTATTAAAAATAATAGTAATAATGAATTTGAATTAATAAGAAATTAAAAAGGAATCTATACTTTTTAGTATTATTTCTACAAAATGTGAGTACATACAGTTTTTTAAAATTTAATAATAAATGCATAGGTATGAAGAAGATAATTGTCTCTTAAAAAATAGGAAGGCTATGATTTTTTGTTGCAATATAATGGCTGTGCTGGAAAAATTAAAATTAATAAGTTTAGATGAATAAAGCATGTATAAAATGGTATTTTGGGAAATTTTTATATGGTCGTGGAAAAATATAGTATGTAGCACTTGCGTAAGTGCCTTTTTTACTCATGGGATTGCCGCACTCGCTTAAGGCTCGTGTTGTCAAACTTTCCATTCGTATAATTTTTCATCACTTTATCCGTCAAACCCGGCTTAGTGTAAAAAGGCACTTACACATGCTTAAATGTATCTTCTCCGCACTTGACTGCCTAATCATACTGGGCGCAAGGAAAAGTGCCATATGGTAGGAAATATACCATTAAATACAAAATCAAAATCTAAAAATTATTAGCATAGGTATTCATCAAAAAATGTCTTTCTACTTTTAACTACTTTAAATTTTGCGCTCTAATATAGGAAACCCCTTATATATTTTTTGTTTTTCGAATTCTTCAGATCATTTTTGTCGAAATACCATATTCTAAAAAAAAATGGATTAAATTTTATTTTTAAATAAATTTTTTTATTTTTATCTAGAGTGTTATGATCATTCCAAAATCACTTCCCATACTTTATGTTATTTCAGAAAAATACGAGATTAATTTAATCTTTTAATATTTTTATACTAGAAGGCTCAAAACTTCATTTTTTCTGTTTTTTACCCAAGCTTAAAAACAAATATAGGACTATATCACTTTCAGTTCGCCTGGCAGGTACTTGTACTCATCGAAAACGCCTGTATTTTTTTTAACCTTACTATGAATGAACTAAAGCCTAAAAAACTTTAAGCTTACAGCTTTAAGTTTCTTTGTTTTTATGATTTTTTAAACTTTCAAAAATATAGTGGGTAATGATGTGCACGGCTGATGCCTGCCAGGTGATAATTTTCGGACGCATGGTATGACTCTTCACTATACAAATTTACTAGCCTTACAGGTCTAACGTTACTCAAATGGAAAACTCCCTAAGGTGATAAATTAAAATGAACTTGTCACTCCACTATAATTAACATTAAATTTTATTTGCCTAAGCAATTTTTAGACCAATGGAAATAGAAATATTTGCATAACCAGACGGTCATGCAAAACTGTCACATTGGGGAGGGGGGTTCAGGGTTGGTTTTTTTAAATTTCTTAATAAATCAAATTTAAAAAAATAGCTAACCAAAACTAGCTATGATCGCCCCAGGGAGACAGTTTTATGACCGTCTATAGCGCTTCGAACCAATTAAATTACCTGTGATATTGCTTGTTATTGTAGTCTGCAAAACACACTGTACGTCTAATATGTTATTAAATATATCACAGTAATTGGCCTAACAAGAACCACGGCAAATGCCATTTACCTAGGCATATGGCTTTTAATTAAAATTTATTTTCATGAAGCCATTTGCCCAGGCTGAAGGCATTTGCCTAGAAAGAAGCCATTTGCCTAAAATAATCGTTTACCTGCGACATATACAGGGTGTTATGAAAATACTTTAATATATTGAAATGGGTGACTCCTGGGACAGTGTAGAGACACACTGAGTACTTTTTTGTATAATTCAAACTTTTTTACAATTTGTAAAAATACCTTCTTTTCACCTATCTGCTACGTACCTGGTTACGTAAACACTATAAACACCGGACCCCGTTTGTTAGTAACAGACAGTAGACGACTTTGTTTGCGATGTTGCCAAACGTCCTATTTTATACCCAATAAACGATATAAATACATAATAGAATAAAAAGGTAAAATGTTATTATATTCTATTTTTTATAAATTTGCTTTTAAAAATTATTAAAAGCCTTATATAACTTGCATAAGGAAGCTTTCTTATTGGTCAGTTAAATCATGCCGGCTTCCTTTGACAACAACAACGCGAATTTGCGATGTTCAGCTGTACAATTGTACTACATCTAGTACATTTAGTATATTTAGTTTTTTTTATGTTTATGGGTGCCAAGTTTTTAGATGTTAAACCCATTTAACGACTGAATAATGTTATCCAGAGGGCACCACCCTTTTATCGTAGATTTCAAAGCACACAATAGAGGACAATAATATACCGGCATAAAAAAAGTTAACCAATTTTTATTATCTATTTATGAGCGGCGTAGGAGTTACATTAAATAATAACCTTAAATAACATTTAGAGCTACAACAGCTTTTAGAAGGCTAGGATTTTTTCTTGGCTGGAAAGTACTTTTATTTTCACAGAGTACATTCTTTACACTCTTCACCATAAACTTCCCTCTCTTTCCGTACCAATGAGATCTACAGTAATATAGCAACACAAAAGTGAATTGTTTCATGCATTTTGTAAATCGTACATCTGAAGAAGCCCCAAAATGTCCACTCTCGGCTCCTTTGTCCCTATAGGCATGTTAAATATGCCGTCTACTTTTTATACCCACGGTAATAAGTTCCTAGACATCAAGCTTTTATGAATTATCACAAGAAAAACAAACCCTGCATTTTGTAGTAAAAATTTTGATTAAAAAACCTAATTAAATTGAAAGCACCTAGTTTAAACAAAAGAATTTGCTGTAAGTATCATTTTATCGCCCATAACCAGAACACACATGAGACAAAGAAAAAAGTTTAAAAAGAATTGAACTTACAAGTTTCAGTAAATTGATAAACCCAGTTACGTGCAAACTGCAAAAATGTTAGAATAAATTGACACAAATTTCTTGCAAAAAACATCTAAACTGTAAAAACACTTGTGTCTAGGAGTGCTGATCACGGATCTGGAGGGACTTTTAGTCGGAAACATTTGTTTCCGAGATATCCATCATTAAAGTTGGCATTTGAACTAACCTCATTTTCACTCTTATTCCCCCTTCTTGGCATACAATTCTTGATTTTAAGTTAAAGTGGTACACAATATTTGATTTTCACCTTTTAAAACCTCATTCTTCTACGTATTTTACACTTTTTTGAATTAAATTGCATAGCTTCGCTTTCAATCGTTTTTAATCGTAGCAGAATATGGTGGAGGCGGTGGAGCAGTGAATGCACGGTTGCAACGTTTTTAAAGGGACCCTTCCCAATTTATTTGATAAAAGGTGTAAAAAACATAGAAAAACGGGGTTTTAAAAGGTGAAAATCAAATATTGTGGGCCACTTTAGCTTTAAATCAAGAATTGTGTGCAAAAAGAAGGGGGAATAATGGTGAAAATAAGGTTAGTTTAAATGCCAACTTTGATGATGATTATCTCGGAAACCAAACATTTCCGACTAAAATTTCTTTCAGATTCGTGATCAGCGCCCCAAAAAACCCAACATACCAAATTTGGTTAAAATCGGAGTTGCGGACACTTTCTGTACAATTACCGTAGTTTTTTGTACATTTGTCTCATAGGGAATAATCTTTTGTACTCTTTTCTCGTGTGAACCACCTGTCGTCTGTCGGCTCTTAATTTTGATGAAAGAAAAGCGAAAAGTAACAAAAACTTTATTTAAAAACGCAGTAAAATTTGTTTTAATAGTGTTTTGCAATAAAAATACCGTTTTGTGTATTTTAATTCAATTCTTTGTGCGCATACGTGTCGCGTCGCAGTGTTTAAAAAGTTTGTAAAGTAATTAACCACCTAAAAGTGTACTTGATTTGTGGAAAAAGTAATCTTTACTTTCATTATACGCTGGAACAACCTAGTAGCGTAATAAAGGATAATTTGTGTAATCATGTAAGTTTTTCGTTTGATCGAATTGAAACAGCAAAACCCATAGATAAACTGGTAAAGAACAAAATAAATTTGGCAACTTTTCTCAAGCTCGTTGACGTAACCACGTGTTATAACTGCTTTCAGCTGTTTTTGACAGCGACAGAAGGTAAACATATGTATTTAAAGGGATTTAAAGAGCTGGTCAGTGGCGGGTTTGCTTTTTAATCGTAAAATTTTGGGGTTCATTATCACTGTTATTTATGGTGGTCCGCCATTTTTAATAATTTTTATTCAATTTATTTTTACACAAGGATTTTGGGGTTTAAATATATTAAAGTATTTCCATAACACCCTGTATAACAATAGTATATTACATACCTGGTAAAAAGTGTTTTATTACTGTCGACTGTAGCGTAGTGCCGATGCGAAACATTCCTCCAGACAGTAATTATGGTTTTCATCGAGATTTGTATTCTATTTTATTTACAACCATGTTTTTTTAGTTCCTGCTTGTTTTTTTAATAAAAATGTGCCAGCCTAACAAAATAGTTTCTAATTTGGCAAATAATAACGCCACCAAATAAAGTGATCGCAATAAGTTAAGGTTATTTTCTTATTTTATTATATTATTATGTTTTAGATTTTTCGCCATATTTGGGTTTCTCACAGAAACCTCAATATCCCCAACTTATTTCGATCAGTTTATTTATTGTATTGCGAGTAGAGGTGTCACAGAGATGTCTAAAATACCTGACAAGATGTCAAGTTGGCAAATGTTTGAAATGTTTTGAATTTTTGCGACTGTTGCTATGGTTACTTTTGCTTTAATTTATTTCGTAAAAGTAAAAGTCAAAGCCGACACTTTTAACTTATTAAAAGTCGGAAATGTCCACAATAAATAGATGATTGTAATTAAAATTATAAAAGAACCACTGTCAATTGATCATTACCAGGGACCGAAAAATATGCATTTACAAATATGCTTGAAAAATGCATGAAATATGTATAAAAAGTGGCAATAATGCAATATGGAATATTCAACATTAAATGATAGGTGTCGGTAAAACTCTTTGAATTTAGACATTTTTACCGAAGAAATTTTCTTTCTTGACAGAAAAGAAAAATTTTATCCTAAAAGTTAAACAACCAAAAATTGTTTTCAGTAAAAGGCGTTGCTAACTTATGTTCGCCTTGTTCTGATCCCCTCGAGCTACGCCCTGCGCTTTAAAAATATATTAATTATATGCACCATATTCATATTTTACTAAAAATATGCTATTACCAATTAAAATGGCTAAAATATGCAAAAAAATTAATAGGCAAATTTTGAATTTCACAAATAAATGTAATTGCAAAATTACCAAATTTTCTGTTCAGGTAAAACCAAACAGTCAGCAGTCACCAACAAAGAATTTGTTATTAAGGTTTGCAAAATCTTACGTTACAACCATTACATTCAAAGTAAAAGTCACGTTAACATTTTTTTTATCAAGTTATCAAGCCCTAGCTTTAATGTAACAATTAAGTTCAACTTAAAACAATTATTAAACGTATTATCGGTAATTTCGAGTCCAAAGCCATTGCAATAATTAATATTTGTAAATGTTTAACTCAGAAGAGAACAGAGAACAAATTTTTTTATTATTTTACTAGATGTGGAAAAATAAAATAAAATAAAATACCAAACCTTTTAAAAAATACTAGAGAGGTACATAAAAACATAATACCACTTAATTATGGATACTCTTTTAGGCTACGAATATTTTGAAAATTAGAATTTTCTTAAAATATTCGTGGGCGACAAAAAATTTCCCGGAATAATTTAAGCACCTGTGGTATTTGGTAACAAAATTTTTACCAAGTTTGTGTCAAATAATATTATTTTAACTTAATATTTGAAACTTTGACACGAGCTTTAAAATTTTACTATAAAATAAATATTTTCCATTTTACCAATTGTAGTTGCAAATATATGTAATTTTAGAGCTTATCATTGTTTATTCTTTTATATTATAAATACCTTATTTTACTACAGTTGGTAAAAATAGTTTATTTTAATTTTTTAGAGCCATACCTTGCTCTTCTTTTGCTCTTCACTTATGTCTAGTACTTCAGTCTTATGATATTATTTTACTAAGTGTAGTTGTATAAAATTGTCATTTAGGGTCTTAAAACCTTACATTATTTTATATTATGTTATGTTTAAAATACTACAGCTGGTACAAAATAACATTTTCTTTAATTATGTATGTGAATGACAGACATGACGTTAAAACAAAGTCAATGATTGTGTCCAAAAATTTCCACTATAATTCGCTCCAGTGTACCCCAGGCAGGAGAAAACATTTTCTGATATATACTTGTGTTGTCATGGTAATGCAACCAAAACTACACATTTGATTGGTCAAAAACAGTGGTGTGGAGTTTTCCTTGAAAAACTGAAACTCACTGATTGATTGAAAATTTTCCTCATGTCAGTTACAGCCAATGTCATTTTATACTACACGTCAACGGATACAGCTTTTATACAGGTTGATTCAAAAATCGATTACGAAACTTAAGGGGTTGATTCTACTTGACAAAATAAGGGTAAAGCTTTATATAATTTTTTTTCAAAATGTCATTCGTTTTCGAGTTACAAGCCGTCAAAGTTCAATTTTAATTTTGGTTTTTTCGCCATATTGCATTTATTTTTAACCAATCCAGTTAATATTTGGCACACAAGTCGAGCTTTGCAGATTTTAAAATTTTAGGACAAAAATACTTTTTTAAATACCGCCAGAGGGCACTTTACCTAAAACTTAAAATTTATTAACATCATAACTTTTTTATTTTGACAGATATCGCAAAGCTGGGGCGTCATTTTATAGACAATCAAAAAATTAAAAAATAAGGTACTCTTTATTAAAGTCGATAAACCTCACCGTTTAGGCACCAATAGACATCAATGTTTTCAACAATTTCAATCAAATTACCTACATACATACAGGATGTCCAGTAACTCAACCGACAAACTTAACCAAACGATTCTACAACAGAAAATAAGAAAAAAACTTTATATAAACATAAGTTCTAAACGTCTTAGTTTTTGAACTACGTGGTTTTAAAATAAAAAAAAGTTTTGCGATATCTGTCAAAATAAAAATGTTATTATGTAAATAAATTTTAAGTTTTAGGTAAAGTGTCCTCTGGCGGTATTTAAAAAAGTACTTTTGTCTTAAAATTTTAGAATCTGCAAAGCCTAATTCGTATGCCAAATATCAATTAAATTGGTTAAAAAATAAATGCAATATGGCGAAAAAAACAAAATAAAAATTGAACTTTGACGGCTTGTAACTCGAAAAAGAATGACATTTTGAAAAAAACTTATTTAAGCTCTACTCTTATTTTGTCAAGTAGAATCACCCCTTAAGTTTCGTAATCGATGTTTGAATCACCCTGTATACAGATGTCTGTTTGGTTTTACCTAAACTGAAAATTTGGTAATTTTGCAATTACATTTAATTGAATGGTCTCTTTAAAAGTTATTTACATTTTTTTTTGTAAAATTTAGATGGGATTTTCTATGTTCCGCTCGGCGACGCACCAACCAGTATAATCCGGTCTCTAGTCAAATAAATTTTGTATATGTTATTCATAAAACTCTTATATCAATTTTTATTTAAAATAAATTGATATTTGATATTAATCCTTCTCAATTACATAAACCGTAATTTAAAATCCTTTTGAGAAGCTTGGATATACAGATTACATCAAAGAATATAAATTGGTTTTGCTCTTGGTATTTATCAAACAAAATCTATTGTGATCTGGTCATCTTTGTGTTTGATTTAACTTTGTAATAGGATGCCTTTGATTTACGATATCAAAATACAAAGCAATAACACAAAAATGTAACAAAGCAAGAAAAACTGTTTTTGAAAGAACAAAATATTCTATTAAACAATGGCAAGATAGAAATGGAATAAAACCATGATTTGATAAAATATAAAGGATCTATTAACTTTAAAAAAACATTTCAACTAAGATTTACGGCTCCCCCAAACCAACGCGAATTATTCGCAGCGGATACGCGACGGAAAATTCGCAACGAAAGTCGTGACGGAATTCGCAGGGAACCTCACATCAAACCGAATTTAGTCGCATTATATGCATCATATTATCAGGATTAAAAACGTTAAATATTGTTGCTAAAAACGAAAATCAAATAATAGGTAATTCATACTCAAAAAATGTATTTATTGTGTTACTTGCACTGGAAAAATTAAAAAAAATATTTTGATACATTTTCAAAAAATAATCTTATAATGGCCTAAATACAGTCACATAGCAAAATTAATTTTAAAAATAAATAAATTGTGACATCTGCATTTTTATTTTCACATAAGAAATAAAATAGAAGTTAACTTTTTGTGAGATTCAAGGTTACTTCTTAGGGCAATGCTCAACTCGGCACACCAAGCAGGTAAATGGAATAATAATTATAGCCCAAGTCGTTACGTAGGCAGATACTCTGTTCTACATAGCCCAACTCGGCACAGAAATTATTTGTATCTAAGTATGTCTACTAAAACAGATATTATATTGTTTTTAATTCCCTAATTAAACCCAGGACAAATATACAATTACGAATGGTTAGTTCTGGTAAGCAACGCTTTTTTTAATTCCCTCATTAAACCCGAGATTAATACACACTTACGAATACTAGGTTCTGGTAAGCAACGCCTTCTTTTAAACTCCTTAATTAAACCCAAGACTACCGTTGTATGAGACTCATACAAAACTAATACACACTTTATATACATATATTATGTCTTTTGTGAGTTCTGTGTGCCGAGTTGGGTCATTATAACTGATCCAATAAGGTGTCATTAAATTGACCCTAATAAAGTGTGCTGAGATGGGATACACCCACTTCAAATTCTTATTTTATGTGATTGTCTTATAGTCTAAGATCCGGCATTAAGAAAATATACCCTCATCTGTTAATTAAATGAAATAATATTTTCTAGGCAGATTTTAATGAAGTGAATGCAAGTGAACAACATCTGCCAGCATAGTTCTGCTACAATTATTAATAATTAATTAATTAATAGTTAATTTATTTAAAATTGTTACCTTTACATGTTAATAACATAAACTAATGATCAGCGGTGAAATAGCCTCGTTGGTTAGGTAGCAGCATTTAGCAGTGCATGCCTTTTCGACATTTTGGGTTCGTATCCCGCACTGGGTAACATTTTTTTTTATTTTCTCTTGTCTATTAGCAAAATTATGTTTACCATATTTAACTGAATAAAATCGAGCTGCTACCTAACCAACTAAACTATTTCACCGCTGATCATTGGTTTATGCAATTAACATGTAAAGGTAACAATTATAAATAAATTAACTATTAATTAATTAATTATTATTAATGTAGCAGACCTATGCTGGCAGATGTTGTTCACTTGCATTCACTAGATTAAAATCTGCCTAGAAAATAATATTTTTATTTAATTATCAGATGAGGGTATAAATAAATTAACTACTAATTAATTAATTATTATTGATGTAGCAGACCTATGCTGGCAGATGTTGTTCACTTGCATTCACTAGATTAAAATCTGCCTAGAAAATAATATTTCATTTAATTAACAGATGAGGGTATATTATCTTAATGCCGGATCTTAGACTATTACGGTGATTAAGTATATTAAACTTATGTTAGTTTTATCTTATTTTATATTATTTCTCTGAATGAACCCTACCTTAGATATAAAAATATGAGATAATATTTACCATTTTCGCCAATTTCTTCTCCTATTTCACGCCAAATCCTATCCTTTTTCTAATTTTTTTATAATTTTCACGGAAAAGATCATGCAGTATCGGTTTTTTTCTGACCAGTTCAATCACTTTTTCAATTCTGAATTATTTGCTTCTTTATATACGGCGACACGACTGCGAATTCGAAAAAACGCTGCCGAGAGCCAACTCAGAATACACGCGAAAAATATGCAGACAATTCGCAGGCTAAACAAAAAATCGTGCGAGTCTGAGCTTGCATATTTACCACAGTGCAAACAATGTGACGCGAATCGTAAGCGGGGATATTCCGCAGGTGCTGCGATTATTCCGCGTTGGTTTGGGGGATCCTTAGTTGCTTTTATCAGGCGCGGTCGGTTTTTTGTAGGGTGTGACAAATTGTTACCATTAAATAACAAGCAAAATTTTCTGGGCGGTGCACCGTCAGGCTAGTCAAAAAATCCCACGTAGATTGTGATACCTTTAAATATTGCCGTCCCTATTGATTTTACAAAAAAGAAAATATTTTAAACTATTTTAAAGACAATAATAATATATACTACAACTCATACTAAATTTTGTAATTTATTAATAAGTCAAATAAATGCTATGTAAGAAAACCTATTTGTAAAATGGTTGTATACCTGATACTTAATTAATCCACAAGTAATGAATTAAATTTCCTGGTAATTATTTAATTGACGTTTTACTTTCTATTGGCTTTTCTTAATTAAATTTCAATTGACTAATTAAGAAATGCCGAAATTTAGTGTGTGGGTCTATCTTATTAATGTCTTTAAACTAGTCTTTACAATTTTGTTGTAAAATCAATAGGGGAGCCAATATTTAAAGGTATCAAAATTTACATGGGATTTGCTATGACCAGTCTGGCGATGCACGACGCGGTATAGGTTTTCTAAAAATGTAAATAATCATAAATTACTTAGAAACGACTTTCATTAGGTTCAAATTTCACTTTATTGTGGTATTTTTTAAATAGCATATCTTGCACAGTTGCATTCACTGTTTTTTTTTGCAAAAAGAATATGCAATATTTGTTAAAAAAAAAAGAAAAAGATACGACACAACGGAAATAAAGGTACTGGCTAAACGACCGGCGGCATTGCTCAATTATAAAAGAAAGCCGCATATAAAAGCCGCCGAAAATCCAAATAAAATTATTACCGGCGGTTTTTACTTATTCTATTCCACTAGGCAGAAAAAAACGATTATTTCATAGATCAAAAACTAAAGTATTACCAATTAAAGTATTAGGCTAAAAAAACTTTAAATCTGCCGAGAAAGGAAAAAAAGTTATGGTAAAAAATTGTTTATAAATGTCCAAGACAAGAAAATTACCCTTTTGTGCGAATGAGGACGGCAAAATTAAAGACGCTCTATTTGTTCCACCATTTAATTATATACTTTCCATTGTAGAACTACTAATAGGTATATTAGTAATTTAGTTTATTTTAGGTACATATTTACTTAATTGCACTAAAAAACAGCAATACAATAATTATGACAGGCTTTTAGGTTAAGTAAGTAAATATATATCTAAAATAAACCAAATAGCTGACTTACTAATTAGTGGTTCTAACAATGAAAGGTAATTAATTACATGGTATTATATTATTTGTCATCTGACAGTGACAAAATTATTAAAACATAATTAAATCTACAGTATTTTTCTTTCCTAACTTTTAATTGTTAATCAGTATAAAAGCATACTATTTATATCTCAAAAAACAGCAATAATTGACATATAGTGTGTTATACATTTTTAATGTAGAATTTAATATAAAGTAAAAATTTGTTAAAATGAGTGTTCCTATTAAAAAACCTTCTTAAAAATAAAAAGTCTCTTTCTAAGACACATTGTATATTATGTTTATTAACTGGTAATGTCAGTAAAAAGAGTGTGTTCGAAATAAACATTTTTCATTTTAATTTTATATTTTTATCTTGTACAGGGGCGAAGGTATTTCGTGTATAAATAGAGTTGGGACACCCTGTATAGCGCGTTTTTACCTTTGTTCTTTTAAATATTATTATTAAAAAACTATTTATTGACTGCAAGCAACCAAAAGAAAAGTTATAATATACAGAAATCTGTGTATCATGAGTTTTCAAATATTGGCCTATTTTATTCACAAAGCATAAATTCCATTAATCACAGGAAATATTTTCATGAATGGAAGAAAATAAAATATCGGCGATTTAATTTAAGCTTGGAATATAAATAGCTTAGTTTGCTGATGATTTATTGCAGCCTTCATACCTTTAAGATACGTTTCAAATAGATGCTCTCGCATTAGAGGATCATTCCTTTTATTATAGGTTAATTTAATTTACGTCAAATCTATTATCTTTAAAGGTAAAATTTTAGACTTAAAAGTTGTGTATGAAAAATTTTATTTTATTTAAAACAAACTGTAATTTGTCTTTGCCTAAAGCCCATGCATAATTAAAATTATTTTACCTGATTTAATTACACATTTTAAAATCTTAAGAGTAATAGTAAAAGTTTGCCTTGTATTTGCCTTGTAAGGAATATAATTACGAGCTACCGTGAAGCCTTTAATCTTTAAATTCGTGCTTTATGTAGCTAATCTGCTTACAGCTAATTGAAGAAGTTAAGAGCAAAAAAATAATAAGATAGGATTTATGTACCGAGTATGCCTTTAAAATGTCTAATTATTTCATTTTATTTAAGACACGCCCCTTTTATACTGTTTGAAACTGGTTACTTATATTATATTATTTTAAGTGTTTGCTGTCAGCGATTTTTAAAGGGTGTGAATAAAAAATTGACCGCGGTTTACTGCTTAGACGCGACGGCAACAATTCAGCGAAAACCATATTTAGCATGTAAATTACAGACTACAATGTTTTCCCTAAATTTTCTAAAGATTCTTCAGCTGATTTTTTAGAAATGAAAAACTAGTGATTTAGATCTGTATTAAAAGTTTTTTGGTACATTTTTTTCCTTAATACAAATATGTAGTCAGTTTTGCCCGTGCACCTGCCAATCTTTAAAAATAGCAGAAATTCGGTAAAATTGTGTTTTATTGTTTTTTTATTTAAAGTTAGGCAAAAAACCTGATGGCAAAATTTTAACCATCCTTAATCCCTTAATACAGAATCGAGCTAATTCACTCTTTGGGTTTATATACAAAATTCATTAAAATTCGATAAAAAACAGGATTGCAATACAATAGATAAAAAGACACTAATTGGTTCATTGGCAAATGTGCGCAGACGTATTATATTATTATTATTTTTACAAAAAAAAGTTACTTTTTATAAAAAGTTCTGCATGGTCCAAAACCTAAAATGTAATCATCAAATCAAATTGTGTCAGTCAGTACGAGGTTTGATCAAAATTTGTAATGTTTGCTCAGGAGTAAATTATCTGTATTTTTGCTAATATCGCAAATTGTAATAAAGAAAAGATGTCAAAAATTAAAAATAACCAGCATAACCAAATATGCAATTTTGTTTATTTCCAAAAAAATATATTTTTTTTTCTGCAATAATGGTAAAAATTTAGGTTTGTACATTAGTGCACTATATTTTATAATTATAAATGTCATAGGACAGAGTTAAATAAACGTTTTAAATTAATTGTTACTAAAACAAGAAGAATGTACAATGCACTAATGTACAAACTTAAATTTTGTCGATTTTTGCAGAATAAGTTTTTTTGGAAATAAACAAAGTTGGAAATTTAAAAATAATTTTTAATTCTAAACATCTTTTCTTTATAACAATTTGCGATATTAGCAAAAATACAGGTACTTTACTCTTGAGCAAAATTTACATTTTTGGCCAAACCTCGTACATGACTAATACAATTTGATATCTGATGATTGCATTTTAGGTTTTGGACCATGCAGAACTTTTATAAAGAATAAATTTTTTCGTAAAATTATTAATAAAAAGTTTTCCATATGCCGCCAACTTACGTAGACACACTGTACAGTGTATCTGATAAAGTTGGAACCATATGGAAAACTTTTTTATTATTCATTTTAGGAAAAAAGTAGTTTTAGAAAAAAGTTTTGCATGATCTAAAACTTAATACGCAATTAGTATTTTTAATCTTCTACGAGATATGTCAAAAAAGAAGAATTTTGCTCAAGAGTAAGGTAGCTTTATTTTTGATAAGATCAACAACTTTTATTAAAAAAGTTGTTTAGAAATAAAAATACATGTACAAAAACGCAATTTTAGTTGTTAGCATAAAAATTAAATCTATATAAATTATTATAGCTTTTCTAGCTGGATACTGTTTAACGTAATTTAGAAGGCACTGGCCTAAAAGATTATTTGACAATGAATATCAGAATAAGTAAGTATTTCTTAAATTGCAATAAAATAGAAAATTTGCTTAGTAGTAAAAAAACGAAAACATTCTTTAAATCTAAAGACTCATGCTAAATTATTTTGAACCACTTTTTTAAAAATATTTTTAATTTTGTTAAAAATAAAGCTACTTTACTCCAAAGCAAAATTCAAATTTTTGACATATCCCGTATAAGATTAAAAAAGAATTAGACCATGCAGAACTTTTTATAAATAATATTTTTTTTTAATAAATAAATAATTAAAAAGTTTTCCATATTGTTCCAACTTTATCAGACATACTCTATGTGCCAAACTATGACAAAACTCCTGGGCCAATTTTTAAAAAGCTTTATTAAGCGAATTTTGAATTATTTACCTTTCGGTTCAGATAAAACCAGACGCGCATTTACACATTTGACGAGCAAAAAAAAGTCCTCACTTTCATTTCTACGTACAAAATAAAAATCCAAATCCACCAAATTATTTATAAGTAGTAAATCTGCCGCCCCCTAAAAATGCCGCCCTAGGCTTCAGCCTACTCAGCCTTTTGGTAAATACGCCACTGGATAAAACCAAACAGGCCCTGTAAAATGAATGTTGTTACTGACATAAGAAAAAGTGACAACCTTATAACAAATTGTTTGCCGGTGGCTGCTATCTGTTTGGTTTTATCTAAACTGATTTTTTTTAATTTTGCAATTACATTAAATTAAATAATTTAAGATTCGCGTATTAAAGTTTTTTTTTTAAATCTTGGCACGAGACTTTGTCAGATTGGTTTCCTTAAAAATTTATCTTAAATTTTTTCTGTAAATGTAAAGGGGAGGTAATAATTAACCTCCCTAAAATTTACATGGGATTTTCTAAGTTCCGCACGGCGACGCACCACCCGGTATATTTGATTTTTTCTTTGACTGACTTGTGAATAAGCAACTACGACAATGTGATACTATGTAAATAATTTACATTATACGGTAGGCCATAAAAGTTAGAAAAATACTACCTGTTGAAGACACAACCTTAACATGGCCACGTTTTTATATATTTTTAGAAGTACCAAAAGTAGTGACAAGATGTTGTTTTGAATTTGCTGACACGCTTTTTAAAAACGTAATAGGTTAAAATATTTGAAAAATCAGCTGTTAAATTGTATTTCTATATGGTATTAACACCTTGTATAATATTATAGGAAAATTAAAGAACCTAATAACATTAGGTTATTTAAAGGTTTTATTAAAAAACATAATTTAACATTATTTTAGCCAAAGCCGGTAAAAAACTGGTTTTAAATTACTCAAGTTAACTTTTAACAGACCATTGGATTATACTTAATGTGTTAATACAAGCTAATAAGTTAAATCTTAGTTTTTACAGGGAATGAAAAAAGGACTAAATGAAGACATCTTTGTTACTTTTTAAATGTGTTTTTTATAAGTTTTACTGTTCATGACAAGTTTTCCAAAAAGAAAACATGTTCAATTTTTGTCATTTTCTCTTACAATAAAAATAAAAGCCAAATGATTACTTTTTTATAGATACGCTTTATATAGATTTATATTGGAAAGTGGAATCATTATTATAAGGCTAAACAGAATGCCACACATATTTTGACCTAGTTTCTTTACATCCACGTGTCTAAATCTGGATTGTTAAATATCGTCTGCAAAGCATAATACACCCTATAAATCACGATAAATATTGTTTTTTTTTAATAAACCGCAAATTAAACCTTCAACTGGTATTTATTAATAAGCAAAACATAAATTATTTAGTTTGCTGAAAATTATGATTTATAATTTGTGATATTATCTTATTATTTTTTAGATTCGTCACAAAATCATTCATTATATCAACGAAATATTTGTTATTTAAGAACTAAATTATGTTTTAAAATTTAGATAACTAGCCGATCCGTGCCCACTTCGTTTATTATATTTATCTCTGAAACTTTTGTTTAATCGTAATAAAATAAAGCCTAGCTCGGATTGTGAAAGAATTTTCATGATCGGTTTAGTAGCGATAATTAGCCCTTACAAACAAAAAATCGCAGTAACAAACTTAGCCCCTTTATTTACAATATTAGTATAAATAAATATCAAAGAAAAAATCTACTAAAAATAAGTGAATGTGTTGCTTTTTTCTTATCTATTTTTACAAAAAAGAAAGAGATCTGCATCCGCAGAGAATCGAATCCGCGCCAGCTCGCGTGAGCATTCTACCACTGGACGAACGGTGCTTATACACGTAGTTACAAACTAAATCCGTTTATAATATAGGTATAGATTAACATAAATATGTCTGTCATTATTTTTCTCTAAGCTTTTTTTTAATCATTAAAAATTTTGAAAAAGATAAGCCCTTACAAAGTTGTAGTTTATCCAATATAGCCGACCCGTGCCTACTACGTTGGGCATAAATATCTAACTTCTTGTTTAATCATAATAAAGTATAGAATCAAACACTTCTAAATATTGTAGTCTTCTGATTGTGAAATAATTTTTATGATCGGTTAAGTATTTCCGAAGATTAGCGGCTACACAAACCAACAAAGTTACAAAATTTACCTTTTTATAATATTAGTATAGATAAAGTTTTTTAAAAAGTTATCTTTGGGCAACAAACTGTCAGAATCAGAGTGAAAATAAATAAAAACACCAACAATACAATAAGATTAAGAATACCTATCTATCTTAGTACACTTCTGAATCTATCTATATTCGTTTAGACATACATATTTTTTCTTCTACACTTCAATCTTCTTAGTCTCTTGTTGATATCCTATCTGTTTTTCATTTTTTCTTTTAGCCATTGCTGGTCCAGACAGATACATATATCAATATTATTTCAAAGATCCCCAGGGTTGTTTTTTTACTTTTCGAACAATACGAAGGTAAAATCTATTTCAAAAAAATTGTCCGTAAAAATATAAAACTAATTTAATAAAAAAACAAAGCGAGTTCAAAAAAGGAAAACGTATACATACAATGTGTCCTAGAATAGGTGTTACAACAGGACAAATGAGCCAAAAATTTTTAAATTTTAAAACGAAATTTTGAAAAAAGTTGTCGCATAGTCTTGTAACAGTGCAGTTTGCGAATTTAAATATTAACGACTTTTCTAGCGTATTATATATATATTTGATTTGGTACACCTAGCGCCGTCTAGTGCGCAGTGACTTAATTATCGCAAACCAAGCTAAAAGGTTCCAGTGGCCTAGAACCTTCTGTGAGCCTAAAAAGCGTTTTATTAGAGGACGCTACCCTGGCTTTGTTCTTCGAGCATATATCTACTAGAGGCTTCGCCAGCTGTTGGTGTTACATTTTTACAAATGAGATTTTTGTGATCGGTTAATATTTCTGTGGTATATGAACCTTTCTCGAGTCCATGGTTTTGAGGGTAGCAGCAACATTTCACATATCTTTTTAAATCCTTGGCCTGTGGTAACCGTCAGATTTCGAGTACGTCACAGAGTCAAATCGCAAAAATTCGCCTGACGAAGTGTCAGATTTTGGCCGGACATTTTAGAGACTTCAAATGTCACTTTCTGCCTAACCGGTGCAACAAGTAGAAGGCAATTTTGTGTTTTTATAAAAATTTCCAATTATCTCTGTTAAAAATCACGAATCCTTGTCCATCTTTAGCCTAAAAGGTATGTGTTTTTCTATATTTATATTTTATGTTAGTATTTTTGCATAATTCACCTTTTTTCTTGGAATGTCGAAACTTAACCTCAAAAACACGTTGTCTCGGAATTAATTTTAATTATTTGATTTTGTTTTAGATAAGCCCGGTTTCCACTTACAACCTTTCAACGTTTCATCTTTGAATCTTCTTTGATTCTTCCTTCATTCTTCTTTCATTCTTCAGTTTTCTTACTGTTCCTTACGCTTAAGGAAGCCAGGTTTAAGTGCCTGCTTATTGTGAGGCATGCCAATGCCATAAATTACCGTACGAGCTGCCTCCTCTGTATGATCTGCCAGTGAATGCCACTTATCTGAATCCCGAGTTGTAGGCCCCAGCCTGTAACCAGTGAGAATCCCACACCAACATCCAGTGGAACCTTTTAAAAGGATATCAGATAAGTTGACCAACTACATGTATAAAACCTTTTAAAGTACACCGTTTTTATGGATCTGTCTTAAATAACATATTACACCTTAATCAAACTAGTAAATTAACATCAATTTTAGATACTTGAGTTTTTTAATTTTAATTGGTTAAATTTTGTTATAGCGATGTAATTAACATTTGCAAACGTTAAACGCTAGAGTTTTTTATATATGTTCCTTTTTTTGAATAACACCCATATTTTTTAAATCAGGCTTAAGTGAGAATTCATCTTAAATAAAGAACACTCATATTTTATACGTTAGTCTCTTTTATTTTGTGTTGGAACCTGTTTGTTTTGTTTTAGTTTACCTGGAGGAATACCCTTCTGTAGTTTACCAACACTATTCATAACTTCAGGTGGCGCCCATATATAAGTACTTTTTTGTGATAAACTATAATAGGAGGGCTAACAAATTATCTATTTAATAATTTCTGAATACTGATATAAGAGTTAAAGGAGTGTTTAGGTTATTCAATCCACGACCCACGTGCCCCCGACTAACATTGAGCTAGTTAGAAGGTATTTTGCCTTAAAACAAAGGCTAATTTAACATCTTAAATTAGGCAATCTTAAATGTACTCTTAGCCCAATTAAGATACATTATAGCCTAATATTAATAAATAAAAAATGTTACTCTAATTGCTACTATACGGGGCGAGTTGTAACTTAAAAATATGAAAAATGCCCAGTAGCTAACTACTTTTATTTTAAAAATAATACAAAATTGTATAATAAATGTTGTAAAGAATTAATTTTATGTCAAAATTCATAGTTAAAGTATGAAAGTTGAAAAAATGTAATTGTCTTTTTTTTGCATTACACATTACAATCTACATAATGGACAAGGAGAAGCAAACAATTAAAAGAACATTTAATTATTTTAAATACAGGGTGTCTCTAAAAGGTCTGTACGAAGTGCTACCACTAATTCTTTGGACCGAAAAATGACTATCTAACCAAATTTACCTCAGTCAAAAAGTTGATCGTTTACAAGATACAGGGTGTCAAAGTTTCTATTTTGTTTTAGTATTTTTAAATAATATGTTACGTATTATAAAATATTTTGCCACAAAATTTAGTATTAAGAGGTTTTTAGGGTGGGGAATCAAATTATGCTAATATTTTTGTTGTAAAATGTAGTGGCAGCCACATGCAGTCCATTGCTTAGATTCAAAGTGTCGTAACTTTTTTGCCTTGGTATATAATAATTTTAGTAAAGTATTTTTATTCTTCTATATTGTTTACCAAAATGGTATACTTGATAAATATCACTACTGGCAACTGTTTTTAAGATATTTTAGATTAAACATTTTATTTCATAAAAGTTTGTCGTTGCATTTTTTCGCACCTTATCTAGGCCACCTAGTAGTGTCCAAAAGGTCTGTTCAAAATACTACCACAAGCTCTTTGAGCCAAAATACAACGATCTAAAGCAATTTATCTTTGTCGAAAGGTTGCTGGTTTGCGAGATACAAGGTGTCAAAAAAAAAGATTTAACCAACCAGAATTAACCATGAACCCCACCCCCAATTTGACATTTTTGCATGACCGTCTGGTTATGCAAATATTTCTATTTTCATTTGCCTACAAAAGGCTATTTGACTAGGCAAATATTATTTAAAAATGAAAATACATCATTTGCCCAGGAAAAAGATATTTACCTAGGCAGAAGCTATTTGCCTAAAATAACCATTTGCTGCAACATACGTATTAAGATACTGTCTAACAGTAATTTTTACCTTATCTAAACAGATCCATGTTTTAGAATTGTAAGATAATGTTTTTTTTTAAATATAAACAACACCAGTTTTATAATTTTTGTTACTACACTTTGACGCCGACTACCACGAATAGGAAACGAACTGCACACATCTGTTTACTGGATTAACACTATTTTAAAATAAATTTATTATTTAAAAAATTGTTTTCGGGTTGCCTAAGCTATTAAGGCCAATTAAAAAAATAACCTCAAAATTATTGACACCACCTGTATGATGACAAGCTTTATTTTTTAATACATTCCTAGCCTGGTGAATAAAATATTTATGTTTAACTAATAGAGAATTGACCAAAATTGTAATATATATATTTTAAATTTATTCTATTTTCTTTGCTTTATTTACAAAATTAAAGACAAAAACAGTGATATGTTAATACTATATATGTAGGGTAAAAAAAAATAAAATTGCCATTATGCGAGGTGTGTTAAATATTTTAAGGATATTTTTAAATTTAAATATTGCCTAAACCATATTTTTTAGGCAATCCTGTAGCAATACTTTTGTTTAAATACTTTATTTAATTTAAAAAAAAATTATCCAGTAAACATTAAAATTATTTAAAACAAAATGATTAGTATTTGGGTGATATTATTTCTCTTAACGGCGTGGTACTTTTTCGTTTAACTTTATTTCTTAATTTTTTTCTTACTAAGGAATTAGTTTTATTTTAAAAAACATAATTAAAATATTAGACAAAACAAGCCATATCTATAATAGTGTTGTAAGAAAGTAACTTAATTAATGACCTGGGCGCCTAAGCACAAAAAGTTTTAAACAAAAGTGGCATAATTCTTTTAGCGACGTCTATAAGAAAAGATAGAGAAAGAAGACTATAGATATACAGAGTGTTTTATTTAGTCGTGGTTGATCAAGGACATCTTTTTTGAACATCTGCACAGCAACAGTTTTTGAAATAATTGATTTTAAACTATATAGTTTTTAATAGTGATACACCAATAAAAGATAATTTTTAAAAACCCTAAATTTGAACATCAGTCAAAAATTAAATTTAACGACACTTTTTTAACAACGCTAATCATTATTAGTGAATATATGATACACTTTTATTAATGTAAAGTATTTTCAGTACTAGTTAATGTATCATACACTTCTTTAAACTTAATATTTTATCTGACCCTATGAATGGCAATGCTAGAGGTGTCAGTGGTGGCACGGACGCATATTCAGATGTTAACAGTCAAAATATCCACTTCGCCGAGCCGAAAGCGGCCGAAGTTTTTTTTTATATGTAACGTGTACGACAGCACTTAAATGGACATCCAGACTATTACATTAATCGCATTTTTGCATTAGTCAAGCGAAAGAAACTTTTGCAGATATTTTGTTTGTTTTTGGCTGAAATGGATATCGACAACATAATGAAAAGTGTTAGTTTTAATTCAAAACTAATTAAACAATCGTTTTATTGGATTAGTGCAAAGGATAAAGAAGAAATTGAGGTATTACACTTAATAACTACTTATTTTATTATTGAAGGTTATGTGATTGTGTTAATGTAAATATTGTTTTGGCGCATAAATCATGACAGTGCTACAGTGGCGTAGGAGATTTTATTTTATTTCATACAAAGGTTAATGTATAAAAACGTATATATTATTTTGGCGCGTAAATCATAACACTACTCCAATAGTGTATAAATATTAAACGTTTTGTCTAATTTTATTCCATCGTCTGACAAAATTAAAATGCAAATATTTCGAAAATAATTTTATAAAATTTAAATAAATGTAGCACCTTTCTTTACTTTAAAAATCACAATTTTTCGTAAAAAAATGCAGGTGGAAAATGTTTTTGATTTTTGTTTCAGAAATTTGTAGAAGAAACTCAAGAAATTAGTAAAGTGACATGGTCAATAGAAAAACAATTGAAAAGGATAAGGCTAGAAACAACTTGTTTAAGCGAATTTATTATTGCCATTTTAATACAAGGCGAAGAAAAAATACCACAGATTTAAATAAGAAAAGGTCAAGAAACATTGATTGTCCAGTAAAATTAATAATAACTTTAAAGAAAGTTATACCTATATCAAAGTCTAAAGCCAATAATTCATTTAATAAAGTGGACAAGGAGTATCCTTGTTTATTAGAATTTCGAAACAATCACAATCATAGATCTGATGTTGGTGAAGCTCTACGTGCCAGACCTTTGGGGGACGATGCAAAAAGGCTATATTTAATTTATTTGAAAGAGGGCATTCTGTAGCATCGGCTTATCATACGTATTGTACTACAAAAATGGAAGAATTGGGTGATGAGTATTACGATAAAATAATACATAATAATGTGCAAAAATACTAAATTTAAATAATTAATGAAATAAAAAAATAACAACATTAGGAAACTGAATTTGGAAAGTTTTTTAGTCTATAAAGGTATACTCCTCGGTATAAGCCAACATAAACTTAATAAAAATATACTATACCTAATTAAATCACATCAAAGAATGTGTGTAAATATTCTAATTATTATTGAAAAAATATAAATTAACTAGTTATATGTAACAGTCTGGATGTCCATTTAAGTGCTATTGTGCACGTTACATATAAAAGAACGTTCGGCCGCGTTCGGCTCGGCGAAGTGGATATCTTGACTGTTACATCTGAATATGCGGCCCGGACCACCCCAAAATACCGTTGCCTTCCCTGAAAGGTAATGTGAATATAATGAAGAACCACAGCGAATATAGAGTAAAACTGACAAAACATTACCACATTGTTTTAGTGGTATCTACTAGTGGAGTCAGTAAAGCTGTAAAATACGCAATCGTTAAAAGATCTACGATTTGGATATATTTTTAAAATTTTTGTTTTTTTATGTTGTTTAAAATCAGAAACCTCTCTTAAGTCGTAGTTGTGTAAGAGTAGGTATCACTTAAGAAGGGTTGAAGACACCGTCCGAAACGTCGTGTATAAGTTAAAATTAAAGACAATGGAATTCAAGAAAGTAGTAATATTAAAAATATCTTTTTTATTCATTGAAGTTTTCTTTAATTGCAAAGTAAACATCATTTTTATAAGGTCAATTTTACGAAATAAAGTTATTCTTTATAAAAAGTTCTGCATGGCCCAAAACCTAAAATACAATTATCAGATATTTAATTTTTCAGTTATATACGAAAAAATATGACTTTTGTTCAAAAGGAAAGTACCCTTATTTTTGAGAATATCGAAAATTATCATAAAGAAAAAATGTTTAAAAATTAAAATAACCCTTAAATATGCAAACTCGTTCATTTACAAGGAAAAAGGGTTTTCTTTAAATTTCAATGCGATAACGAGAGTTTTTGTGACTTTTTGCTGTTTTTATAGTTCTTAATTTTCCTTTAGATATTACATTTCGAAATAAGTATTTACAAATGTACAGATTTAAATGTTCATTGTTTTATCATAAAAATTAAAAAAAAACTTTTTTCTTGCAAATGAATGAGTGCATATTTAAAAGTTATTTTTATTTCTAAACATTTTTTCTTAATATTAATTATCAATATTTTTAAAAATATGGGTACTTCTTGAATATAATTAACATTTTTTTAAGATCCCTTGTATACTACTGAAAAAATAAATATCAAATGTTTCCTTTTAGATTTTAGACCATGCAGAACTTTTTATAAAAAATACCTTTTTTTTGTTAAATAAATAATAAAAAAGTTTTCCATATGTAGAGAACTTAGGCGGACACTCTGTATAAAGGGTGATTCAAATAGAGTTTCCAAATTACAAGTATTAAAAAAAGAAATTGAAAATTATTGAGAAGTATTTATTTGCCCTTTGAGAGTAATTCATTACAATTTTGCATAAAAGATGATATCAAGTGAATGACCTCCGTTGATTATGTGGCATAACGTAATCCATTCCAAGTTATTTTTAAGTACTTTGTAGCAGCACAAAGCAGGTCCTAAGTTGGTAATTTTTGATCCCCTGTTTAAGCTTCGCAATGGTGTTTAGGTTATTCTTCTAGGCTTTGCTCTTGAGATACCGTCAAAGAAAATAATCGAAAGCAGTTATTATACAAGATCGCGGCGGCCAGTTGATATCGCCGTTACGTCAAATAATGCGACCTTGTATCGTTACTCCTGACGTGTGACAGGTAGCACCGTCTTGTTGAAACCAGAGATCTTCGAAGTCCATATCTTTCAACTGCTTTTAGAAAAACTCTGTTATCATGTACCGATAGCGAACGTCATTAACCTTAACAGCGTTCACCGCATGATCCTCGAAAAAAGTGGACCAGTTACGCCTCCGGATTAAAAGTCACATTAAACAGTCACCTTTTAAGGATGCATTTTCACTTTAATAATATGTCTTGAATTTTCCAATCTCACAAGGCCGATTTTGTGCGCCAAAAAATTTAGGATAGCACAAAATGTATTTTTCCTTGATTGGTTTGGATAATTTTAACACGTTGTTTCGTCGTATATTGCTTTATGACTTGTTGTTTATATCTTGTCCTGATAAATGTTATGCTGTCGTTGACAAATTTAGTGGCGTATCAAAAAGAAAAATATTTGTGATTTGGAAATTTAATTTGAATCACCCTTTATCATCACCAAAATATTTTAAAATGTATATATGGAAATAATTCATACCCAATATAGGTTTAAGGATAGTTTAAAAATAAAATGTATAACCCAAAAGGCCACTAAAACAAGAAGTGGAAGATGGTTTTATTAAATAATAAGTTGCTTATCAAACTATAAAATCATGTTTTATTTTTAAAGAACGACAAAACTTATTTAATTTTAATTTTCTGCCTCATAACTTTTAACATATTTAGATTTAATTTTTTAGTTGTCTTGATTTAATTTATTTTAAAAACCTTTTTGATTTTAAAATCATAACCAAATTATAAGAAACTAGACGACTCACACAATTTTTATAAAAAAACTTCATTGGCCGGGATCGAACCCGGGCCGTCCGCGTAGCCGACAGACAAGCTACCACTAAACCACCGTACCGTTTTGTTATGAGAGGTGGTCGTTTAGTGCCATTATTATATATTTCCGCTGACTTAACATACATATGCCATTATTTTTCTCTGAACTTTTTATTTATTCATAACAATATATAGAGCCTATAACACTCCTAAATAGTGTAGCTTTCTAATTGTAAAATAATTTTCCTTATCGGTTCACATTTCCGAAGATTAGCGGCAACAAAGTTACAAACTTTACCTCTTTTTATTACCAGTATAGATAATCCGGTTTAGAAAGAGCTTTAAAAAATGACCAAGAAAAAATTACTTTTGGAAACCAAGAAATTGGTATGGGTCTAAAAGTTCATCCGGTTATTCAGAGATTTTCTCAATCCTTCTTTCAAAAAACCTACGATTAACACGTTCTTAGCTCTGTGTTCTTGAAAACTAATAAAAATGGGTTTTATGCGTGGCATCACCTAATTGAAAAAGGTCGCTTTGGTATATAAATCCTCTACCCTTTTTATCTATCACCCCTTTGAAGCTTTTTAATAACTTAATTTAAGTAGGCTAAAGAATGCATAAAACATTTCTTGGTTCTATAGCGTATACCAGTTTTATATCAATAAACTATCTTTGTTAATCTTTATTAAAATTTATTGAAATACAATACATTATTATTGCATGATGTGGTGATCCCCCAAAAGATCCCTTGATATCGAATTTTATTATAATTTTCGAAAAGTAGCAAAAATAATTAAAATATATTATTATTATTTTTTTACTTTGATACCTTGTATCAGCTTTATGATCAATATAGGTATGTTTAGTTAAATTGGTTTTGAAAGATAAATACAGCGTGTCTTCGAAAGTTCTTAACAAATAGAAAACTTTTGTATTATTAATTTTACGAAAAAAGTGCCTCTTCATAAAAAGTCCTTATTGATGAGAAAATATATTTCCACAAAAATATTTGAAGGTTGGATGTACAGGGTAGCTTAAAAATTACTTGTTTCCAAATTAAAATAAGGGTTATTTCCTAACTACGGTACCAAACTTTTAAAGGTGATTTCCTATGTCATTTTATGAAGAAAAATTCTTATAAACATATGTTTGAAGTTGCTTCGTTTCTGAGATACAGGGCGTTAAATATTTTTTAAAGGTCTGTTTGTTTTTAAGTATCTTAAATACGAAGCCAGATACAAAAAAATGTACTTTACTAAAAGTTGTATTTTTAGTTGCTTTAAAGAAAAAAATATAAAAACTGCATGAAAAGCCAGTGGCGTACATTTTCCCTCAATAATATTGGCTGTTGTGTCCACTGTGCGCCACTGGCGTTTTATGTAGTTTTTATACATACAAGTACCATCAACTTTCTTATATTAAATACAAGTGCCTATTTTTTTATTCTTTATTTATATTCCCTATAAAATTATCTTTTTAATGATATATCATACAGGGTTCTTTTAAAGAAAATAAAGTTCAGACATTATTTTAGCTTTAAATAATTTTTTCTAGCCAATTAGGCTGTGGAAATTAAAGCATGGCCTATTTTACTTTCACAGGTATTATTATATTTATTTTTTCTAAATAAATCACTTACCTTGCGTACTTTCAGTTTTTTATGTAATTGATGAGAGACAATTCGAAACTTTTTAAACAATTTAAATGAAAACACCCCTATTTTATATTATTTTTAAATTCTACACTAAAATTTTTAAAGACATATTACAACATATTGTATATTTTTTAGATGGCGGCCATAGATAATTTATTTATTAATTCTGTTATTTGGATGCCATAAATAAATTACACAACCACACAAAAAAATGAAAGTTCGTACACAAGAATTTGACATATGTATTCCCATGTATTTTTTGATGCTGAATCAGCATCAAACCTTAGAAATGGCCCCAGGGGCCTCTACATGCTCTAAAATACGATTCCCCCGATAAGGCCAAGTCGAGGGTGCATTCTGAACCCAAAGCCGGATTTGCTCGACAGGTGTACGGCTAAGTAAAATCTCCTGTTTGGGCCGGAAAATCGTGTTTCAGACGTAACAATCGCAACAGTGCATATATATACATATATAAATATATATATATATATATATATATATATATATATATATATATATATATATATATATATATATATATATATATACTTAGTGATATTTATTCTTATATTTTGAATTGCATGTAACTGTATATGGTTGGTTATTATAATGTGTTAAATGTGTTTTTTATTTTGTTTTAAAAAGGATAAGTATTTACGTTTTTTTTTAATGTTCTTATCATTCAGGAATGTATATATTTATATTACAAGATATTTTTTTTTTAAATAAGTGTTGTGGAATAACTCTATTTCTGTGAGTAAAGTTTTTTTTTTAGTCAGTATTTATGCATTCTTTTTAATGTCTTTTTAAATTTTTTAACTATAACTTTATTATGTATATTCTTTTTAATGTGTCCTTTTCTTTGTCATTGTTTGTAGTTTACTTCTCCTGAGGAAGCTATTGAGCAATGGCGAAATATAGAGGTATTTAAGAAAAAGGAGTTTCTTTTAATTAATCCACAGACCGCAAACCCGATAAATTTCCCCAATAATATATATATAATATATAAATAAAATATATCTTAATATAAATATCCAACAAATTAAACAACAGTTTCTCTATATATATATATATATATATATATATATATATATATATATATATATAAATTATTGGGTAAATTTATCGGGTTTGCGGTCTGTTGATTAATTAAAAGAAACTCCTTTTTCTTAAATACCTCTATATTTCGCCATTGCTCAATAGCTTCCTCAGGAGAAGTAAACTACAAACAATTACAAAGAAAAGGACACATATACATAATAAAGTTATAGTTAAAAAATTTAAAAAGACATTAAAAAAGAATGCATAAATACTGACTAAAAAAACTTTACTCACAGAAATAGAGTTATTCCACAACACTTAAAACCAACAACACGCTCAACATGGTAATGTAAATTAAAATAAAATGTCTTGTAATATAAATATACATTCCTGAATAATAAAAACATTAAAAAAACGTAAATACTTATCCTTTTTAAAACAAAATAAAAACACATTTAACACATTATAATAACCAACTATATACAGTGTGGGACAGTTACATGCAATTCAAAATATAAGAATAAATATTACTAAGTTGACTAGTATCAGATTTGTAGTTAATAGAATGTTTGTTTTTCCTAATGTGGCACATTTCAAGGAATAATCTACTCTTGTAGTTACTTTGGTTATCTAAAATCTTAACATTATCATAATCAAAATTATGATTAGTTTTTAAATGGTGATCGACAGCAGCGGATGTATTTTTGCCTAGGCGACAATCACTTTTGTGCTGTGTAATTCGCTGTTTGAGCCACTGCGATGTTTGACCTATATAACAGCCCTGACACTCCAAACAAGAAATCTGATAAATAACATTAGTACTGTACAAATAAGGAGTTTTATCAACGATCCATGTTGTGAATTGATCATTGGTTTTATCTTTAACTTGAAAAAGTATTTTTTTAATTTGTTTTCTGGGAGATTAAATTTAAACAAAATATTATTTGACTTTTCTCCAGAATAACATTTATTCAGGAGAAAAGCCAAATAATATTTTGTTTAAATTTAGAAAAAAGGTTATCGTTTTTTTAACAAATTGTACTTTGCAATTTTTATGTGTTTAAAGTCCTTAAAGAGAGATACAATTGAGTGGGTTAAGTTGTTTATAAAGGGAAGTTTCTTAAATCTTATTTGTTCTTCATAAGACTCCTCTGTTGGACCATCATAAAAGTTTGAATTATAAATTAGTTTATTTAAGATATGTTTTGGATAGCCATTGTTAACGAAAATGTCGAATAGGTTTCTCAAATTATGCTTGATAAAACTACCATCACTAATGTGTGTAACCCTGTTTTTCATTGCAATGACAGTATTATATTTTTGATTTTTAGGGTGATTAGAGTGATAGTTTATAAATCTATCAGAGGCAGTCGGCTTTCTGTACCAATCCAAAATGATTTTATTATTCGATGTTTTTATTAACTTTGTGTCTAAGAAAGGTACACTGCGTTACATTTTCAGTCTCGATAGTGAACTGCAAACTAGCACTAAAAGAATTAAAAGTGTCCAACGTAGTTTGAATACTATTGGAGGGTACTGCACAAATTATATCATCAACATATTTGTAAATAAAACCCACATTACACGGTAACATAGGAATAACATTATCCAACAGATGATCCAGAACAATTGTAGCCAAAAATAGGACTTATTGGAGCTCCCATCGGTGTTCCAAAAATCTGTCGGTAGAATTTTTTATTGAAACTAAAATATGTATTATTAAATATAAAATTTACGAGTCGCAAAAAATTTTCTATTGAGAGCGTCGTATGATCTTTAAAATAATTTACATTACCATGTTGAGCGTGTTGTTGGTTTTAAGTGTTGTGGAATAACTCTATTTCTGTGAGAAGAGTTTTTTTAATTAATCCACAGACGGCAAACCCCATAAATTTACATACAAATTTTGTTTATATATATATATATATATATATATATATATATATATATATATATATATATATTCATAAATATAATATAGAATGTCTCTTATTTTTTTAGATGTAAGCATTTATAAACAGTTTCTTCTAGATCATTTTCATTATTTATTCTGTTACATAATTTAGTTAAGTTTAAGATGATTCCTTGGCATCACAACTAGGCCTAATAGCTGTAATTCTCCTTGTTTAGGAGCCCAAAATTAATTCACTGGATGTTTTAGAGAAGTATATCAAATGTAACGCTCATACAGATACCCAGATCCCTAAGGCAGGGTTTCTTAAAGAGGGGTCCAAGGACCCCTGGTGGTCCGTGAGGTGGGTGTCAGGGGTCCGCGGTAGCTCCCTTAAAGATGACTTAATTGACAGGAGATCTAAAGAAGTCTTAAAAGCTGAATTTCATGCAAAAAGTCTTGGTGAGTTTTGGTGTTCTTTGGGTCAAGCTTACCCTCTTTTTGTCAAGCAAGCTATGTCCGTTTTGATACCATTTGCTACGATGTACCGCTGTGAAGCAGGATTCTCGGTTTTGGTTTCGATAAAAACGAAAAATCGGTATTGATTGAACGTAGCAGATGACATGCAGCTTGCCTTGTCAGACTATTTCACAATTTAACATCCTTATTAAGGCCAAGCAGCATTGTTATCATTAACTTAGTATTGGCAATATTTATTTGATTCTGTTATGTGTAATTAAACTACTTAGCTAAAAAAATGTAATACATATTTCATAAATAAGGCTTGTTTTCTTTTCCTAAAATATCTTTGACAGAGGTCCATAGAGCTATTACATTTTATAAAGGGGTCCGTAACTGCAAGAAGTTTAAAAATAAACCCTGCCTTAGGGGAAGCGATAACAACTATTACGAATACTAGGTATATTGTTTATACTTTAATTTTACCGATGTTGCATTGAAAAGACAAGAATCTAGGATAAATTCATGTAGCTGCATTATAAATTTTAATAGAAATCTATTAGGTAATAAAAATAATAATAAAGATTAAATAAGTAAAAAATGTGTATATTAAATAAAAAACAAGAATAATCGAAAAATACATAAAACAAATTAAACCATAAAAAAAATGTTTTCAATGTTAAAATTACAACTTTACATAAAAAATAACTGAAACAGTTAATTCATAATTTTTAAGTTGAATGTTAGGTGTTGCTCAATAACATATACATATTTTTACAGATATTGAATATTTGATATTTATATCCGTTAATTTTGGTTTGAGCATAACAACTAAACAAAATAATGTCGCAAATGACACAAAGATTGTTTTGCTTCAGTCACGTCCAAAGCAAAAAATAAGGCTTAAGATGGCATCAAAATCACATTTTATATAAAAACTGGAATTAGGTAGTTTTACAATGAATTAATCAATAAAAAGTGTGATTTGATGCCATCTTTAGCCTTAGTTTATAAGGCTAAAGATGGCAATGCATGTTTTATTTAAAATGGAGTTAGATGGTTTTACAATTAAGGTGACGATGTAGGTACAAAATTTCTGTAACAAAGCCACAAATAATAATGAAGGCATAGAATAACTTCGGCTTTTACAATCTCGTGTCAATCCTTGGTTAACTATACTACTACTCTAGAAACGAACCATAGTTTATAACAAAACAATAAATTACCTATGTCAAGTAGTAACATTAGCGACATTTTTTAGCTAGACCTCTACCCTATGCTATAATCTATGTTAGAATTGACACAACATTGTAAACGCGGCTCTTATTAACACTTAAAAACCTGTTTTTGCAAAATTGTTATAACTTTGTATAGATGCCAAACAATAGACCAGAACTGAAACTGATTACGAAAGTTATTGTGCGCACTCGCCTAACTTCGTTTTTCGCGGCAACGCTTTCAATTTGAAAAAATTATAAAAAAATAATTATGAGTTTTAATAAATTACTAAAAAAATAACTATAGTGTTTTTATTCCATGACACTAATTAATGCAGAATAATGGGAAAAGGCCCCAAATTTCAGTATTTTAAGGTATTTTATACTTGACCACGTGAGTTTCGGTTTCGACCGGAAAACCAGTTATGGTCGGACTCTAGTTTCCAACAGGTAACAATCTAGGTGACGTAAAGTGGCCCTGAATAAAATTTATCTTACATAGTACACATGTATAAAAATTTACGTCACAATATTAATTTTATGTTGCATCTTTTTGTTTTAATTTAAATCCTTCTTTCAGTGTTTGATATGAGAAAAGCCACAATTTCAACTCTTATTGGATGACAGGGTAACATAGTTTATAACTAGAATACTAACATTTAGCAATTAAACAACATAAAAAAATACACTCCTGGAGAAAAAAACCGGACAAACGAAATGTCCAAATTCAATTCTAAATTATTTTCGAGTTTTTTGACGGATTTTAATTATTTGAAGAGACAAATGTTGCCTTTTGACCTGAATTTTCGAATACCCTGTGAAATATTTCACGTAACAAGTGTACTCGATTTTAAAACTCCATATTTCCTTAAAATTTTCTTTGTTTGTTTATATCAATATCTTTATTCTAAATGAAAATACAAATTTTCAAAGAAAACCATTTAATTGAATTATGAAGGTTGTAATATACGCTATATTGCGAATGTATTGGGGAATTGAGTGGCCATATTTCCAAAACTAATAAAGATAAATATATCAAATGTATTATCTTTTTAAGGTATTTGAAAGATCTTTTTACTTCTGAATATGCATTTTTGTTCATATTAAAAGAAATATATATTTTTTTATTTTTATTTTCTGCGAAAATCGAGAATTTAAGTTTGTACATTAGTGCATTATATATTCTTGTTTTAATAACACAAAATTTAAAAAGTTTATTTAAAATTGTCCCATGACATTTATAATCATGAAATATATTGTATTAATGTACAAACCTAAATTTTCACCATTATCGCAGAAAAAAATATATTTTTTCATAACAATTTTTGATATTAGCAAAAATAGAGGTACTTAACTATTAAGCAAAAATTCCATTTTTGGCCAAACCTCGTAGAAAACTAAACAATTTGATATCTGATGGTTGCTTTTTAGGTGTTGGACCATGCAGAAATTTTCATAAAGAATAATTTTTTTCGTAAAATCAATAATAAAAAAGTTTCCCACATGACGCCAACTTACGTATACACACTATAATGGGTGTTTCATTTAAAAAATCATACTTTTTGCCATACTTTGTATATTTTAAGAGATAATACAAATCTGATTACTGATATGGAGACTACAAAAATACTTTAACACAGTAATATTTTAATTTATTTTGTACAATAAAAGGTAAAAATTTTAAGGGAGGGGTAAATTTATAACGTGACACCCAGTACACAAATTTCATTCCCTTTTCAAAAGTTGTATTTCCTTTAGAAATAAAAATATTAACATAAATAAAAAAAAGAAATGGTAAGAAAATCTAAACCAATATTAGTAAGTAAGAGTAAAGTTTGTAACTTTGTTTGTTTGTTTGCAGTGGCGGCTCGAGCATTGGAGAACAGGGGAGACTAAAGTCATAAAGAATATATACGCACAGAAAAGGCCGGTAATATTTTTGGGGTACCGCACCCATTTAGAGCAAAATACGTTTCTTTATGATGATACATAGGTAATATCGGTAGTTTCAACAATTTCCCATGCAAAAAAAGAAACACTTTCAATCTCCTTGCTTTTATTTGCCTTAGTAATATACATATGCCACACTGTCAATAAGCTCATTTGAAAGGTTTTTGAGGTGGCCGAAAAACGCTACCGTTTAAAAAAGTGTCAAATTTTGAATCATTTTTGCCCCATAACATTAAAAGTTCCTTGTAATTGCCGCGATTAATGGAATTTTCGGTTTCATCGTGTCCGCAAAAACCTAATTCTTGGGAAGCCAAATATATCGTAATATCGATAAGTCTTTTTAAATTCGACCGATTTTTCCGAACCTGATTATTAAAAGAAATATTGGCCTCTTTTTGAGCTGTATCTAAAGCTGTTGCTATATATTGTTTGCTAAACAATTTTAATTTACAAGACGAAAATATATGCTCTGTGGAACGAGGAAAATTTTTTATATCGGAGTATTCTATTTTAGACCACGTTTGGTATTCGGTCTGTACGGAAAATAAAACACTAGGCCAACAAAAAAGTTTTTCTCGTTTAATGGAGCCGGTTAATCAATTGCATTTATTGTACCAACCAATATTAAATCCTATATTTTGTCGATTATTTGATGTTTTAATTGAAATCAAATTTGGTTGAGGCCTTCCCAGAGTTTTAATAATGTAAAATTTATTATCATAAGATAAAAAATTAAAATTATTTGTCAGTAACCGATCGACTATATCGTCAGATTTTTAAATTTTGTTCAACTCATCCATAATAAATTGAAAAAAGAAAAACTTAAAATAAAACACTTATATTACCAAAAGCGCTGCTATAATGCCTGTTTTGTACACAAATAACTAAGTAACACTAAAACAATTTAACGAAATATTTTTATAAGTCTGGGCCCGTCACGCCATTCGAAATAACTAACTCAAGTGACCCGAGCACTAACGAAGACCAACTGGATGGTTTCGCGTTATTCAAATTTTCGCGGTTCGTTGGCCGTTTGATCCAGTGTGGTACGTAGTGATACTGTAATTCGGGCATATTATGATTCAGAAGATCAGAAATTAATGGTAAAGTAATGATACCCAAACATTTTTAAAATAAAATATTTATAATTATTTGTCAATATCTTTAAATTTATTGCGAAAAAAGGCCTTAAATTTTATGGGGAGGCTAAGCCTCCCTTGCCTTACTGCTACATTATTCAGGAGTGTTATAGGCTATATTCTATTATGATTGAACAAAAGTTCAGAGGAAAATATAACTAACGCTCAACGAAGTGGGTACACGTCGGCTAGTATTAAATACACTGATAAAAAATTGTGACGTAACATTACTCCACAAGATGTTCAAAAATTTAGGTCACAATGCAACATTTATTTCTTTGTTTTATAACACCAATTCCATTCAAAATTTTTGCAATCCTGGTATTTATTAAACCTGATGAAAGAAACTACAACTGGGTTAAAAAAATAATCAAAATTAGACAAAATAAGAAACGAGAAGTAATTTAATAGTACATTCATGAAACAGGCACTTTGATCGAGCAATTTTAATTCCGCTCTGCACCAGTTCAATTAAAATTCGAACCAACTCGGTGACAGGATGCTTTTTGTAAGAGCAAGAGCAAAACGAAAAAATGTGCATTGTCACCGAGCCCCGTCACAGTATTGCGTGAATAGGACGTCAAGCTGAACTTGATCTCTACAAGCTGTCACAAAATTTAAACTCACAAATAAACTTTCTGTCTCTTTTATTATTTTTTATTTTAATATTTATTTACAGTCCCCTAATTCACTACCCATGGTTTTTCTTTCAAATAAATCTTAATTATGTCACATAAAAATCGACTAGCACACGAACAGAAAAACAATATTATAATTGTTAGGTTAGGACGACGATTCCAAAAGGCTCGAATCCTCCGAGTATAATACCGTGAATACGAAAATTGATTGCTCAGAGTGCGGGCAAATTCGTTGAACACGTACATTTATTGCTCGACATTGGAACTCTTTTGCGTGAATATAAAAATTTGCTCTGCACTACCAGAGTTCGAGCTTAGTGCGCACTAGGGCGACTACGTGAATTCCCTATAAGATTGAATTTAAAGATTTTGTTTGACTTTTTTGTCCAGGAGTGTGTATCTACTTAGTTGATAATAAAAAAATAATAATAAAGGTAATTCGATTAACTGCAATTTCTAGCTTTATAGAAAATTCTGCAAATTCTTTTTTTTTTAACCAACATGTTCATTTTGTACCTATTGGTTTAAATGTTTCAGTCAAAAGTCATTATTACGATTTCTAATAGCTAACATTACTAGACAGACTATATTTATTGATCAATTAAATAATTTGGGTGGACCACTAGCAGCGGATCTTCCTCCTCTTCCTGTGAGCTACCCTTGAGTCCAACTTTTGTTAGCGGGATAATAATTTGATCCTGAAAAAAATATAAACACAATCAAAAATTTGTATCTATTGTATATCTATAGATACCAACCCATCTTTTAAAAACTGAAATAAACTTTGTGCTTTAATAAAGTGAACCCAAAAATTTTTAATTCTGTAAATTTCTGCACTTTACAATGCTAGCTTTACATACATATAACACTCGCCTTTACCAAAAATCGGCCATTTAGGACATAGGGGATGCAACAAGGGGGTGAGAAGCATATTCTTTTCCAAACAAGTGTAGGATGCAGCATCTACAGCAGCTGTTTTCAACTGAAAGTAAACTTTATGCTTGTATTTTTGGCTACACTGTAGTTTTTAAAAATCAGTATATCAGCTCCGCCATAGAATAGCTTATTCACTTCGCTCTCATCTAAGATGTTATACTGATTCTTTTAAATATGAATGTTAAATGATTTTAAATTTGTTTTAAAATCGCTACATAGTATAAAGCAAAGTGCCTTTCGCGTCTGTCTGTATGTAAGTATGCTTAAATCTTTAAAACTACTCAACGGATTTTGATGCAGTTTTTTTAATAGATTGATTTAAGAGGAAGGTTAATATGTATAATTAGTTCTGGTAAGTTTTGGTTAGTCGTGGTTAAATCTAAATCTGGTTAGATAAAATTTAATGCGTGCGAAGCCGCGGGCAAAAGCTAAATTATTATAAAATAAAATGTTTGGGAGATATCAATATTTAGATATAAATGTTTTTTTAGCTTATAAAGGCCTATTCTATAGGGTGGGCCAAATTCGACGCTATGCTTTACACAAAAATTGACCCGCGTTTTTAAGGTTCAAATTTTTAACCAAACTCATTGGTGAAAACCACAATTCGCTATCTCGCTACAACGTGCGAGAGATTTTTTTATTCTGTAAAAACATTTTTACAGCAACTTTTTATGCGAATCGCAGATATGCTCTTTGATTTATGTATTTATTTTTTTATATTTTAAATGAGACACAGATTTAAAAAAACGACAAATAGTGAATTGTGGTTTTACCAGTAAGTTTGAAGATGTGTTCTATACTGGTTAGTCGGATTCATTTATTCGATGGTAATTGGTTGGGTAAACGACCAATCTAGAAAAAAATTGAACCTCTTCGGTCCTGGTCCCGGGATACAGTGAGCTGACCCGGTTCAGGCCTATTGACCCCTGTGAACTGGCCAGTCGCTTCAAACAAAATAAAGAAAATAATTAAAATTTGACGTATCAAGATAAAATGAAGTGAAATAAACATTTAAAGGTAACTAATATTTAAGTTTAAATTTTTTAAAAATTTTAGCTTTGAACTTTAGGAAATTCTAATAATATTTTTGATATTAGTGTCACGAGTGACAGACATAACTGGTTTTTTATTATTTTCAATACAAGAAAGGTGATGAGTTTTCTGAAGATACTTCAGCGTCTAGAAAATTTTAATTTCTATTTTTTCTATTATCTTTTTAAATTTTATCTTGACAACGGTGGCAGATTTGCCACCAAAACGTCGTTTTTAATTATATTTTTTTGTTTTTGTTTTGGGGGTTTTCCTTTATTTTGTTTCAGGCGACCGGCCAGTTCGTAGGGCTGAACAGGGTCAGCTCGCTATACCCCGGGACCAGGACCGAAGAGGTTCCATTTTTTCCTAGATTGAGGCGTGTACCCAACCAATTACCATCAAATACCAGTAAGTTTGGCGTGAAATTTGATCCTTGCACATGTGGATCAATTTTTGTATAAATCACACAAAACCATGAATTTCCTATAAAACGCGTCGAATTTTACCCACCCTATACTAATTAACTAAAAAAAGGAACATAACTGCAAACAAAGAGTAATTTATTATTAAAGAGAAACTACAGAACAAATATAGGTTATAAAATCGATTTTTGGTTATAGGGCATACAGCTGCTGTTCTGAACGTAGCTCTTAGTATATGCAGATTTCGAGAAATCCGTTACTTGAACTACAGGAAAGGAAATTTACTTGTGTTACAGAAATTTACACGGTTACAGGGGCCTATTTTCTAGACTAGGTTTAATAACCATTTTATTGTTAATATGGATATGGTTCCTAAATAATGTCATAATGCTCTTGAACCGGGTGATTCTTGACCTATATGTATAAACTTGGGAAATTATTATTAAGTTCTTTATTTAGCATCAAATACTTATTACAATTATTGCTAAGGTTAAAAAATAATCAATAATGAAAAAAGTTGCTAAAATATTTTTAAGTGGAGTAATGATAAATTATTTGAATGAAAAAATAAATGTAAATTCTAAAGACAAATAATAACTAGTAATAAAAAATAAGATGTACTGTTTTTTGTTACAAAATTCTTAACTGACTTGTTTGATATTTGTAAAATCGAATCAATAAACAAGTTATGATGATGTTTGTGACTTTATTTTAACGCAATTTGAAATAAAATTATGGCTTTTAATATAGCAGATTATTTCTGACATAAAGCATAGTTCACTACGTTGTTATTCATTATTAGTCAGTATTTGTCCTTAGAATTCATATTTTGTTTTTATTTGAAATAACTTATTAACTCCATAACTAAAAATATTTTTAGTAACCTGTTTTTTATGATTATTTATTGCTTGTCTATAGCAATTATTTCCCAAGTTTATATGTATAAGTTATGAATTGAGTTCTGTATAAAAAAAACAGCAAAAACACCTTTTTTATCTTTAATCCACCGCAGGCCAAACATTTATGGAATTACTTAAGTAATACTCACATGATAAATAAGTCTATCCAGAACTTTTTCCAGCATATCTTTTTTCTCGATTAATTCCTCCTCTGACTGGAATTGTTCGGCAATATGATTCAGGTACCACTCAATTACATCACTTCGGTGAATTCCTTCTTTACCCTCTAAAAAAATGAACAAAAACAAAGCTCTTATATTCGTTTATTTTAATCTAAAAATAACATGAGCAAAAACAAATAAAAAAATAATCAGGATTATTTTTTTTTAACCAATGAAATTGTTTTTTTGACATATTATATAAGAACCATTTTTTAAATCTCATATGTATGTATGTATATCGAAATTTAAAGACGTTTTTAAGGGTGTGATTGTGATGAAAAAGTTGATCTTTTTTCAAGCATATTTCAAGTTCACATGTATTCAAGTATATTCTCTAAAAATTTAAATTAATCCGTTAAATAGTTTTGGAAAGAAGTATTTGTAAAAAATATTCCACTAAGTTTTCTCATAAAGTTTTTCTCAAAACAGTGTTTTCGAAGATAGTGACCACAATTTCGCAAAAACTACTGAACTGATCGCTCTCGAATTTTGACACAAGCTTCTTAGATATACATGGTGTAATTTAATTGATGGCTAAAAATACAGGGTATGATTCCTTAGCTTATTTTAGGAAGAAAAGTTCATATGAACATATGTCCTAAACATCTTAACTTTTGAGATACAAGGTGTTAAAATTTTCAAAAAACCAAAAAATTTCGAAAACACTTATTTTAGTAAAAACTGTTATACTGGATATGAACCTTATTTAAATAAGGAAAAAAATTAAGAGACATAAAAGCAGTATTCTCATTTGCCTAATCTAAAGAGAGCTTAAAAATATTACACACAATTACACAGTCAGTGGCGTATCGTTTTTTGTTGGAAATATTACTTCAGTTGCCTCTCGAGACACCACTGGACTTATTAAATGTAATTAAGTTCGTGATAAATTATCCCCTTAATGTCCCTAATTACACTGCCAAATTAAAACAAAATTGGGTAAAGAATAGTTTGGATATTTAAAAAAACATTTTATTTTTAAATTTTAACAATCTGTACCTCTATCAAAAATTAAGAGGTTCAGGACATATGTTTATATGAACTTTTCTTCCTAAAATAAGCTAAGGAATTATACCCTGTATTTTGAGCCATCAATTAAATTACACCCTGTATTTTTTAGCAATTAGTCGAATGATTTTCTTTTGCGATAAATATTTGTTTTTTAATAAAGTAAAGTAAAGTAAAGTAATCTTTATTCATCACTCAAGCCATTACAAATAAAAGAAATAGCTTATCGGACTTGTCATACAAACATACACTAAGTCTAGATTTAAAAATATATAAATAAAATAAAATAAGCACAATAAAAGATTAAAATACTAATTTGCTACACACTTAAATGATAAAAGACTTTCATTAAAATACAGACTACAAAAATAAAGCACAAAAACAATGGAACACCTACATTGACAGATACTCATTTACATCATAAAAGGCTTGTTCCACTAAGAAATTCTGCAAGGTATTCTTCAGAAGCGTATTAGTTTCAAAATTCCAAAAAGTTGCAAAAATTTATTATAAAAAATAATTCCTTTAAATGTCGGAGAACTCTGGCCGACACTTAAGCGAGAATATGTACGATGTAGGTGGTTTTTAGTTCTTGTATTATAATCGTGAATATCAGAGTTCCTTTCAAATTCAACCTCATTCTGTCTTACATAAACTATTAGAAGGTATATATAGAGAGACGGGAGAGTTAAAATTCCTAAATCTATAAATGCTTGTCGGCAATGCGCACCCGGTGGTAAACCTAACATACATCTGACAATCCTTTTCTGCAAAACAAAAACTCTATTAACGTATGCTGAAGCTCCCCAAAATATTAAACCATATGATATATGTGACTGAACCAAACCATAGTATGCCAATTTTAACACATGTTAATATGGCTCTCCCATGTCATTTTCTGATCAAATGTAACCCCCAAAAATTTTATATTTTCAACCTGAGCGATAGATTGATGATTTGCTTTAATTAACCAACTCTGGGAAATTGTTGCATTCTTTGGAAGGAAATTCATAAAAAATGTCTTGCTTGCATTTAATACTAGCCCATTATTTTTACACCAGTCACTAAATTCAACCACCGATTGATTTGCCCTTGTAACGGTTGCTTCCATAGTGGATTCGGAAATTAAAAAATTTGTATCATCGGCATAAACAATCGTTTTCATTGGGGAGGGGCAGCTCACAGGCATATCGTTGATATATATTATAAACAGTAAGGGTCCCAGAATAGAGCCCTGGGGAACTCCAGTCCGTACATTACCAACATCTGACCTGCATTTATTTATTACCACTGCCTGCTTTCTATTAGTTAAATACGATGCTACCCATTGATGAGCAACACCTCTTACCCCCAACACATACAGCTTTTGCAACAAAAGCTCATGGTTTACAGTATCAAATGCTCTACTAAGATCAAAAAACAGTGCTGTTGGATGAGCCTTCAAGTTCAGGGTGTCATAAATAAAATTACAGAGGTCTTTAATCGCTGTTATAGTGGACTTGTCCTTTCTGAAACCATTTTGAAAATTTCCCAATAATTTATATTTTTTAAAAACTCAATTAATTGAGAATTGAAAGCACTGTCAATAACCTTAGCAATTTGACTTTGAACACAAACATTGCGCCAATTACACGGATCCAATGGCGATCCCTTATTTTTAAAAATTGGGATAGACCTTGAAATCTTTAATTCCTCCGGATAGCAACCGGTAGAAAAAGACTCACAAATTATATGTGCTAGTGGTCCTGCAATCTCATCAGCAACAGCCCTCAGTACACGGCCGCTTATCTCATCAATTCCTGCCGCTGGTTTCCTTGTGGTTCTTGCAATTATCTTCTTTACCTCACCCTGTGAGACAGGGCATAAGACCATACTATTTGATATGTTGGGCTGAAGAACAACCTTATCAAAATTTGGTTCCGGACATTCGAACGTCAAAAAAGAACAATTGAATATATTACAGATATCCTGAATGTCAGTAATTTTTTTGTCATTGAATAAAATTTCCTTAATTTTTTGCTTTCTATTTTTACTGTTATTTCGTGATTCATTTATTATTTTCCAACTCTCTCTGCCAACATTCGAAGAACCTAAAATGCGCCTATCATTAAAGTTATTTTTTGTGTTCTTCAACTTTTGCTCATATAATACCTTTAATTGGCCATATCTTTTCCGCAATACAACATTATCAGGGTAATATTTACTTAGTTTATGCATTTCACACACCATACAATGCAATTCTTTTAACTCTGGTGTGCACCATTTAAATTTTCTGCCTTCACCCCTATTTTTCTTAAATGTTATGGCATAATTAAAGTGAAACAAGAACGTAGAATAGAATAATGAAAACTTATGAGCGAAATTAGAAGCTGAAAACATAGATTGCCAGTTTTCATTAATTAATATATTTTTAAATGTTGACAAGTTTGCCTCAGATAAATCACGAAAGTAAAAAGTGTTACTACGAGAACCTTCTACCAAACATGGCAGTTCATATGTACATATCTGATAAGTGTGATCTGATAAAAACGTATCCTGAACGCTAACATCAACAACCCTCAGATCTGAAAACACTACATCGATCAGAGTCTCTGAATGACTTGTTATACGTGTTGGTTCATTAATACTGTTTTCTAAATTAAACTGAGCAAATGTATTCTGAATCTCTAAACACGCCTGATTACCACTAAGTAAGTTTACATTTATATCCCCACACACAATAAAGTAGTGATTGTTTCCATACAAAGTTGACACAAGAGAATAGAAACTATCCAGAAACGAATTCAAATCACCATCTGGTGTTCGGTAGAAAGAAATAATATAAATCCTATAATTGGTGTTCAGTGGCTCCAAAACAGCAACGACAACCTCAAAATGTCTCTCAACGGCCACAATAAATAACTTAAGGCCTAAATTTGGGGTCTGAAATCGATTTTTGTGTTTGAGAAACCGCCATTTTGTCAAAAAAAAAAAAAAAATGTTTGCTTATTTCTTCGATTAATTTGTAGAATATACATTTCTGAAAATAGATACGTTTGGATTTTAATTTTCGATGATCCAATCCAGAGATATATTGGTCACTGCAAAACGCCTTTTTTAGAGGAGCTCCCAAACATCGGCTACAGAGGCTTTCAATTTCGAATTTGTAAGATTTTTTTTTTTTTTTTTGACGAATTAAATATATCAAGATATTGTTAAAGGTATACAGAATATATGTACCAAATTTTAGATTAAACAATTAACAAAGCTTTTTAAAAAAAACATCCTAAAAAGTGGGTCTTTTTCGGTGCTTTGAGTGGATATAACCCCTTAAAAGACATTTAAGCTATTTTAAATATGGTATTCATTTTAGTAAATTTACCTTCTTCCAACCTAGATTCTTGCCTTCGCATATACAACACAATCATATTGCTGAGATTCTTATATTCTTCAAAGCTTAATACCATCTTCTTTTAGCAGGTACTTTGCGCAGGCGTTTCAGGTCTTTCTTCCTGAAATAATAATAAAAGAACTACATAAAATTCCTGTTATGTAACCTTTACAATTAAAACTTTTTTCTTATTTTTCAATAAAAGTTTGATGCTTTTTTATTTTAACAGACATGTATGCAATGTAACAGTAAAGGAAATTGAAATTAAGGAGCAGCAGTGTTGCAATTCGGTCAATCAGCTGATAACACTGGGTATCTAGATCAAAAGTGTCGAAAATATTTACCATTTAACAGAAATATACTATTTTGGGTTTGTGTCTCGGCTAGAAGTAAAAGCACTTTTAAAAACAAGGCATTAAATTTCAGACAAAATATTAGGCATTAGGCTAATTCTTCTTGTATTTTTTATTGCATTTATTCAATAAATTATAAAAATGATTTAAAAAAACACAATATTAACTGCCTCAATAACAAGAAAAACTTAACTATCAATTGTCATGAAGTCTTATAAACTCGTTCAAAATTATGCCGTTAAGGGCTATTTAACAATGTGGCAAGCCTTATTTTAATCATCTAAAGACAACTAAATCAAAAGATTTAGTTACCCTAAACTCCGTCATTACCTTTCTTAGCTCTTGTGTCACTTAATTTAATATTTGACAGTTTACTTACTTTATTTAATAATAATATTGATTTCGGATGACTCATAAATTAAAAATGAATTTATACTATTTAAGTAATATATCTACAAACACTACACACAATGTTAAATACATATGTATGTGCATAGTTATAAAGACCATAATTACCTCTTAAAAAAAAGGGAACCAAATATTCAGGGTGTTTCTAAATAAATGCGAAAAAATTTAGGAGGTCATTCTTTGTTTAAAATAAAGGGTAATTTGCTTTATAAACATATGGTCAAAAGCCAACCATTAGGGAGATATCGCGGTACAAATATTGCAAAAAATAATGTTTTTATTTTTTTATCTCAAAAATGAAGAGCGCTAGAATGGCGAAATTCTGTAAAAATATTGCTATTATAAAAATTAGCTTTCTAAATATATTTGCACTTTTGTAGAAGAAATGGAAGTGGTGGAAATGGACTATTCCTAATCTCTACAGTTTTTCACGGCTTCGTAAAATTATTTGCCTGAAATTTTTGTTTTTCATAAAAAAACATAAATAAGTCACCATAGTTTTGATGGCATTAGTAATAGAATAGTCTTCTTTTAGATCTGCAGCGGGACTCCGTGTACTGTAGTATTTTACAAATCGACTTCATTCATTTCAACATGCTTGAAGTCGATCAAATTGGTCGCCTATAAGCGAGGTCTCCGAAAGTGTCGAATTTTACCAAAATTTTAAAAATGTCATACATAACCCTAAAATATAAACGTGATAAAACTTGGAAAGGAGTCCCGATACGATAACAAGAAGGTTTTACCCTAAAGGGAAACTAAGTGTAGTGGCGCCATCTGTTGTTGAGTATTTGAACTTCATTCAGAACAACGGTTATTTGGGTCTCATATCAACTCCCGAGCGAAGCCGGGAATCATAGCTATATATATATTTAATAAACTTACTTCCATTGTTTCATCTTCATGCACTGATTGATCTTGATCTCCTTCAAGATGTATATCTGGTTGTTCTACTCTGATAATAGATTTATTCAGTAACCTTAAAATCAAATACTATTAAAGTTAATTCAGTACAACTTTTGACATAGACTAAAGGTACATCGTTATACTGAATGTGATTAACCGATCGGATAAAACTTAATCCGACAAAAAATTGCGACATACACGTTTCAGATTGAGTAAAGGATTGGATTGAACGCCATAAGTCAATCCTGTTTTTCAAGCGATTTAAATTGAGTTCAGTCCGATCGGAGGTTATATTTGTACGATGTTCACGGTTTTAAAAAATGATAATTAAGAAAAACAGTTTATTAGTGTAGAAACAAAATAGTGGAAAATAAAATAAGCTTAAATATTTCCTAAAATATTGTGATAGAGTTTCTTTGGTGGTTTGCGTTATTATTTTGTCTTATTTTCTGAAATTAAATGAAATTAATTAAAATCAAAAAAATATCACAAAAGTAAGGTTAGAAGTTTATTTTTATTTGTATGCTTTCATTCTCATGTATATACTTTTCTTTGTCAAATTTAAAAGAATTTACAACCGGATTATCTGCATCCGATAAATTTTAGGACAAAGGGCACGGTATTAGGTTCAATGCGATCCGTCCAATCGGATTTGATTTTTACTATGTACCCTTAGTCATACAATGGGTATGATGTATTGGTTATTCATGTGGACCCAACCTATTTATTAGACAACAGGGATTGTAAATATCACGATTTTAGGTAGCAGTAATTTACGAAATGTCGTCCGTGGTGGCACTACCACGTTGTAAAGGTGCTGTGAATTGCAAAAATTGCATGTTTCAGTGCTTGGATAAACGTTGGCGGAACAAGGGAAAAGATGGGTTAAACATTTATTAACTCGACTCTCACAGTACCCTGATATTTAGGCATAAGACCTTGTTGGTTGTCACAAAGATTTTAAAAAATATCCCTTTTTTTTTGCACACAATTTTTGATTTCAAGCTAAAGTGGCACACAATATTTAATTTACACCCTTTAAGCCTGTTTTTATTTATTTTACACATTTTTTCTGTTAAATTGCAAAATTGCATCCCCTAACGTTGCAACCATGTATAGTCAGTACCACCAAAGGCTACTACGATTGAAATGGTTGAGAGTACAACTTTGCAATTTAATGGAAAAAATTCGTAAATAGTATACACATACAATCATTGTTTTGCAAAAAGAAGACTAAATATAGTAAAAATTAGGTTTAAGTGCAGAGTCCCTGATTTCTTTCTACTCGAATATGCAGGCTCGTTGCAGCGGTGAATTTTAGGAGTGTACATAGCAAATTGGTGGAAGGGATTTAATGCATGATTTGCCTATGACCGACGGTTTGGTTTCCATACCGGTATCATTTTATATACAGGGTGTCCAGTAACTCTACCAAAACACCTCACCTAAAGGGGTAATTTTTAAATGAAAAATAAGAAAAAAACTTCATAAAAACATATATCCTAAACATCTTAGTCCAAATAAAAAAAAATGTTTTTTTATAATAGCTGTTATCCCAATGCATAGTAGGCTTCCCAAAATTATTTAAAATATCCGAAGTGGTATGAAACAATAATTTAAAAAAAAATTGAACACCCCATAGTTGAAAAATTAGGACGTTTAGGACATACATATGTTCATATGAAATTTTTTTCCCTATTTTGCATTGCATTTGTCGGTGGCATGATACAACGAATACAAAAGGTAGGATCAACAGCGATTTCAAATTGGATTGCTGTAAGGCCGTCACAATAAAAAATTATTTTGGGAATCCCTTATAAAACCTATTATGCTGTAACTGATAGAAAAAATAAGCAAAATAAGAATTTTTGACAATATTTAAACCTTAATTTGTTTATAAAATAAAAAATGAGTTATCGTTGAAATCAATTTTTTTTTTTGATTATTTACTGAAAAATTGGCATAAACTTAAAGACTGATCGTTTAAACCTTATCCAAGAAAGTTTGCTTACCGACGTTAAATAAACACTTCTAAAAAAGTGCGTTTAAAGTTTCAAATGCACATTATATCTAGTAAACACGTGATTACAAATGTGCGTGTACTTCGAGAATATTTGCGGGACTGACTAGAATTTTGTTGTTAAACATATTTGCATTACGAACCTGGCCGCCAATAGTTGTAACCTTGTAAAATATACAGAAAGTGGATTTGATAAAAAGTAGTACCTATATGCTTCTTTTACATGTCTCGGCTGAACTTCATCCTGGATGTCCATTCGTGCCATTGCCTCAGACAAACGAATCATACTTTCTAACTGCCTTACAGTAATTCGCCATGTTGCTTTGCCGGCAGTGGTGCTGTCTCTTAATCTTAATCTATTGTAGTAACTGAAAAGAGATTTTTTTAAAGTTAAATTGCAAAGAAGGTTTAGGGAAACATTAAACTATTTTGTTAAAATTGTGTTTTTTCTGAATGTGCTAAACAGTTTAGTATTACTACAATGGTCAACTCACTTAACCAAAAGTTCACCAGCTTCTTTGTTAATAATGGGCTTGAATTTTCTTGCAAAACTTATATATTGTAGCACTTCTTGTTTGGTGTAAACCTTGAAAAGAAATAAATCATATACATAGGATTTTTCTGTCAACATCAGTAATTTTCTTAAATCAAACTAAGGTATATTTAAAGAAAAAGTAACTTTATTATTAGTCAAAATGGTTAAAATTGACAAATTAGTAGCATTTTAACACTCTCTGAGATTAAATATTAAAAAAACTATTTACATTTGTGATTTGAGTTTCAGATTAAAATAACATTATTTTAGACGAAACACCCTGTATATCATCATTTGAAAGATCTATCAAAAAACTTTTTTAAAAACCCCTGTGATATATCCATATTCAAATATATGGCCATCCTCAGAAGTTAAAATAAAATAGAATTTTTAAATCAAACATCCTGTATATCGTACCTATCACAATGATCTGTTTAAGAAAATACCACATCGAGTTTTTCAGTTATACCATAGCACCAGAAAGATCTTTAAAATCCTTTAAAAAAGTTCACATGTAATATACCCAATTTATCATAGTTTCAGAAATAATATGACTATCTTCGTTCAGGAGTTTGATGGTAAACTGGATTGTTTATATGAAACACTCTGTATATGGTATCATTATATCTCTTATAGTTTTGGAAATATAGCTATTTAAATCTAAAAATTATGTTACATTTCCATTAT
>JACEGR010006833.1:0-56231 GCA_014170235.1 Listronotus bonariensis | reverse complement strand
AAATCTTGTCAAAACCGCATAGGCCAAAGTGTGTCATTTTAAAGAAGAATTATCTCAGGTTGACTGGCTGCCTCTTTATAGCAATCAAAATGTCGATCTAGCCTACAATCTCTTCTCCGGCACCATCACGACTCTGCTTAAAAATATTTTTGTTCTGAAAAAATACCTGATACCAAAAAATATCTGCATGGATTACATCTGGTATTAAAACTTCATGTAGAATGAAAAGAATATTATATTTTAGACAGTTAAATCGCGAAATTACAAAAGATCACTATAAAAATACTGTTCAATATTGAGAAAGGTCATTAAAAAAGCAAAGCAGTTGCATTGTCAGTTTATTATAGACAGCTCCGATAATAAAACCAAGACGACTTGGAATTTAGTAAAAGATATAACCGCTCAAAAAAACATAGCTCTAATATATTTTCAAATTTTTCAAACAAATATAATAATAAAATGATGATATTAAATAAATTAAATAATTTTTTGACACAGCATGTCCGTCAATCTCTTCTAATACTTGGGATAAATTTTGTAATATAAGTATACAAAATACAATTTTTCTTTCTCCCGTTACTCCATATGAAGTTAAAATAATAATAAATAAACTAAAAAATAAGACATCTGTTGGAGAGGATGAAATTCCTGTTACTTTATTAAAGGCTGTTTCAAATATAATCTCAGGGCCGATTTCTCATATTGTAAACCTATGCTTCACGTCTGGGAAATATCCAAGTTTGCTTAAAAATGCTTATGTTAAAGCCATACATAAAAAGAATGAAAAAGATTTAGAAAACAATTATAGACCTATTTCCTTATTGTCTAATGTTAACAAGATTTTTGAAAAAATTATCTATAATAGGCTGATTGAGTTTTTGGAGAGGAATGTTGTACTCTCAGATAACCAGAATGGCTTTCGGAAGGGCAAGAACACAATTCGTGCAATCTATCAGGTATTAAAAAAGTTCTAGACTCTTTAAACAATAAAAATAAAACTGCTGCAGTGTGTCTTGACCTTTCGAAAGCTTTCGATAGTGTGAACCATGAAATATTGTGTGGAAAATTGGATTTGTATGGTGTCAGAGGCATGGCTCTGCAACTAATAAAATCATATTTGACTGATAGATCCCAGCAAGTTGTTGAGCGTGATGAGGTTGGTAATCTTTTAAAATCCAATAAGGTATTCTTAAAAGGGGAGTTCCTCAGGGCTCTGTCCTAGGACCACTCTTATACATTTTATACACCAACGAATTGCCGGGAATATCACCTGATCATGTGGTGCTATATGCAGATGACACCACTTTAATATTTAGTGAAGCAAATGATGAGCTTTTGTTGACAAATATTACTAATTCTTTGGATCAACTTAACGAATATTTTGCTGAAAATGATTTGCTATTAAATATAACAAAAACACAAATAGTTCAGTTTGGAAACAAAACAAAAAATACAATAAGAACTAACTATCGTGGGCAGGAGTTGGTGTCGTCTGATACGGTTCGGTTTCTGGGTGTGAACTTGGATTGTAGACTGGACTGGGAAGCTCATATCGAGGAGGTTGCTTTGGGGGTTGCCAGATTTGCCTATGCTTTGGGAGTTATTGCTAAGAATGTTGGTGTGGATGCTGCTATTACAGCATACCATGCATATATACAGAGTCGGCTTAAGTATGGGTTGGTATTTTGGGGAAATTCTTCAAGAATTGACAGAGTTATGGTGCTGCAGAAGCGTTGTGTTAGAAATATCTATGGAATGAAACAAACAGAGAGCTGTCGAGAAGTATTTGTTGACAAAAAAATCTTAACTGTTATAAATCTTTACATTTTGGATTCTGTCATGTTTGTGAGGGGTAACTTGGATTTGTTTGCCGAGTGTCACCTTAGTCATGATCATGACACTCGAGATAAGGGCGGCAAGCTCTACTGTGATAAATGCAATTTTTCATACATTCAGAAAAATGTCAAATTTTCAGTAATAAAATTTTTTAATTCATTTCCTGAATCAGTTAGGCTACTCTCAGAGAGTGAACTAAAAAAGTGTATTAAGAAATATCTGTTAACAAAATCATTTTACACACTAAGTGAATTTTTTGATAATGAGGATAAAAAGTTACTAGGTAGGTGTAGTAATTAAGATAATATATTATCACATTATTGTATGACATGGTTCCACACCCTTTTGGGTTTTATATGTAACTATTTGTTATTTGGAATTAATAAATGCTTATCTATCTATCTATCTATTTGTACGAATTTCTTCGATTTGAGCAGATTCAACTGTTTGATTTTTTTTCAGGGAAGGCCCCCTTAAAAATTATTATTTTATTTTTATAAGTATTTTTTGGTCAATTTAATTTTTTTTCAGTTTGTTTGATACAATTTTGTATATTTTTTTACCTTAAAACACCCTATAAAAATTAAAAAATACCTATTTTTCTGATTTTTTCACCGAAAACCCCTTTAAAAATTAAATAGAATTCTAGCAAATAGTTATCTTAACCAAAGTATTTTTTGTAAAAAATTAATTTTTGCCCCTCAAGGGAACCCTTAAAAATAGGAAAAATCTTGTCAAAACCAAATATATGTACGAATTTCGTCGATTTGAGCAGATTCAACTATGTTTGATTTTTTTTCAGGGAAGGCCCCCTTAAAAATTATTATTTTATTTTTATAATTTTTTTTTAGTATGTTTGATACAATTTGGTTTTTTTAACACTAAAACTCCCTACAAAAATAGAAAAATACCAATTTTTCTGATTTTTCCACCGAAAACCCCTTAAAAATAAAATAAAATTCTAGCAAATAGTTACGAATTTCGTCGATTTAAGCAGATTCAACTATGTTTAATTTTTTTTCAGGGAAGCCCCCTTAAAAATTATTATTTTATTTTTATAAATTTTTTGGCCAATTTATTTTTTTTTAGTATGTGTGATACAATTTTGAATTTTTTTAACCCCAAAACACCCTAAAAAAATAGAAAAATACCTATTTTTTCACCATAAACCCCCTTAAAAATTAAAATTCTAGCAAATAGTTATCTTAACCAAAATATTTTTTTTATAAAGAAATTAATTTTTGCCCCCAAAAGAACCCTTAAAAATAGAAAAAATCTTGTCAAAACCGCATATTTGTACGAATTTCGTCAATTTGAGCAGATTCTACTATGTTTGTTTTTTTTTTCAGGGAAGGCCCGATTAAAAATTATTATTTTATTTTTATAAATTTTTTTGGCCAATTTAATTTTTTTTTAGTATACAATTTTGAATTTTTTTACCCCAAACACCTTAAAGAAATAAAAAAATACCTTTTTTCCTGATTTTTCCATCGAAAACACCCTTAAAAATTAAATAAAATTCTAGCAAATAGTTATCTTAACCAAAATACTTTTCTTTGTAAAAAAATTCATTTTTGCCCCCAAAGGAACCCTTAAAAATAGGAAAAATCTTGTTAAAACCGCATATTTGTACGAATTTCGTCGATTTGAGCAGATTCAACTATGTTTGATTTTTTTTCAAGGAAGGCCCCCTTAAATATTATTATTTTATTTATATAAATTTTTTTGGCCAATTAAATTTTTTTTAGTATGTTTGATACAATTTTGAATTTTTTTAACCCCAAAACACCCTAAAAGAATAGAAAAATACCTATTTTTCTGATTTTTCCACCGAATACCCCCATAAAAATTAAATAAAATTTTAGCAAATAGTTATCTAAACCAAAATATTTTTTTATAAAAAATTCATTTTTGCCTCCCAAAGAAACCCTTAAAAATAGGAAAAATCTTGTCAAAACCGCATATTTGTACGAATTTTGTCGATTTGAGCAGATTCAACTATGTTTGATTTTTTTTCAGGGAAGGCCCCCTTAAAAATTATTATTTTATTTTTCTAAATTTTATTGGCCAATTTAATTTTTTTTTAGTATGTTTGATACAATTTTGAATTTTTTTAAGCCCAAAACACCCTAAAAAATAAAAAATACCTATTTTTCTGATTTTTGCACCGAAAACCCCCTTAAAAATTAAATAAAATTTTAGCAAATAGTTATCTAAACCAAAATATTTTTTTATAAAGAAATTCATTTTTGCCTCCCAAAGGAACCCTTAAAAATAGGAAAAATCTTGTCAAAACCGCATATTTGTACGAATTTCGTCGATTTGAGCAGATTCAACTATGTTTGATTTTTTTTCAGAGAAGGCCCCCTTAAATATTATAATTTTATTTTTATAAATTTTGATTAATTTTTTTTAATCCCAAAACACCCTAAAAAATAGAAAAATACCTGGTTTTCTGATTTTTGCACCGAAAACCCCTTAAAAATTAAATAAAATTCTAGCAAATAGTTATCTTGAGCAAAATATTTTTTTATAAAAAAATAATTTTTGATCCCCAAAGAAACCCTTAAAAATAGGAAAAATCTTGTCAAAACCGCATATTTGTACGAATTTCGTCGATTTGAGCAGATTCAACTATGTTTATTTTTTTCAGGGAAGGCCCCCTTAAAAATTAATATTTTATTTTTATAAATTTTTTTGCCAATTTAAATTTTTTTAGTATGTTTGATACAATTTTGAATTTTTTAAGCCCAAAACACCCTAAAAAATAGAAAAATACCTATTTTTCTGATTTTTCCACCGAAAACCCCCTTAAAAATGAAATAAAATTTTGGCAAATAGTTATCTAAACCAAAATATTTTTTTATAAAAATTATTTTTTCCCCCAAAGGAACTTTTAAAAATTGAAAAAATCTTGTCAAAACCGCATATTTGTACGAATTTCGTCGATTTGAGCAGATTCAACTATGTTTGATTTTTTTTCAGGGAAGGCCCCCTTAAAAATTATAATTTTATTTTTATAAATTTTTTTGGCCGATTTAGTTTTTTTAGTATGTTTGATACAATTTTGAATTTTTTTACCCCAAAACACCCTAAAAAATTCTCATTTTCTGATTTTTCCACCGAAAACCCCTTAAAAATTAAATAAAATTTTAGCAAATAGTTATCTAAACCAAAATATTTTTTTATAAAAAAATATTTTTGCCCCCAAAGGAACCCTTAAAAATTGGAAAATTCTTGTCAAAACCGCATATTTGTACGAATTTCGTCGATTTAAGCGGATTCAACTATGTTGGATTTTTTTCAGGGAAGGCCCCCTTAAAAATTATTATTTTATTTTTATAAATTTTTTAGGGCAATTTAATTTTTTTTTTTTAGTATGTTTGATACAATTTTCATTTTTTTAACCCCAAAACACCCTAAAAATAGAAAAATACCTATTTTTCTGATTTTTTCACCGAAAACCCCTTAAAAATTAAATAAAATTCTAGCAAATAGTTATCTTAACCAAAATATTTTTTTATTAAAAAATTAATTTTTGCCCCCAAAGGAACCTTTAAAAATAGGAAAAATCTTGTCAAAACCGCATATTTCGTCCCTTGAGATCAGTACTAGCCTATGTCCAAATTTCCCGAAATTATTATTTTACCAGCAGCATATCAAATAAGGGTGGGCGGTTTGGGTGCAGAAGTATCGTAAGTCCACCGCGAATAGTTAAGCCGCACGGCCAATTAATAAAAGTATCCTATGTCGTCGTAAACCATTTTAGTTGGTGCAGAATAAGTCTAAGTTAACTTAATAGTGTATGTGTTTCTTAAATATGGACATAAGCTAGTTCTACTCCAACATAGACCACACGGTGTTATATGATAATGGACATAGGTTTATTCTGATTTCGCAGTATTTAACTTCCTAGTGTATGTGTTTCGTAAATGTGGACATAGGCTAGTTCTACTACAACATAGACTACACAGTGCTATATGATAATGGATATAGGTTTATTCTGATTTTGCAGTATTTAACTTCTAAGTGTATGTGCTTCGTAAATGTGGACAAAGGCTAGTTCTACTACAACATAGACTACACGACGTTATATTATACTGGACATAAGCTTATTCCGATTTTGCAAGTTTTGACCTGCAAGTAGTGTATTTTCCGTTTTTATTGATATCTATTATCAGTTTACCAGTTTTCTTAGAATGTATAAGAAAAGAACTCAAATTATGATGGACTTAATTGAACCATCGCCTAAAATCACAAAGAAAGCAGGTATGTAAAAAATTATTACATTATCTTTCTTTTGCATATATTATAATACTAAACATACAAATATTATTTTGGAGCAATCAACTTATATTATGTTATAACAAACCAAAGGTTATAATATCAAAAAAGCTTATAGTTAACTGGAATAATTTCTTGTGTTTTATTTTAATTTAAATTGGAATATTTTTTTTACTAAATGATGTTTAAAATTGATTGTAATTACTATTGCAAGTTTTTTCTTCACCTATATTTCGTTGCTAATCATACATTTTCATCAGATCTACCAGAAAAAACTACGGGTAAGTATTTTTGTTCCCGATTAAAAAAGTCATAGGTGATTAAATCTCCCTTTTTCGGTACTTAAAAAAGGTGATTAGGCATCAATCACCTATCAATTTTTTATATCGAGAGCAAAAATACTTGGTCTATATACAGGGTGTAAACTAAGTGATGACTTTAATTTTAAGGGGCGAATACTCGTAATTTTTCAAGTAAAAAGTTCATATAAACATATGTCCGGAGACGCTTCGTTTTCGAGCACCTAACCATGATCTTATTAATACGATTAAAAAAGTCTGACAGGTCAATCTACTTTACGCCAGCAGATCAGTAGTTATAAAGGCAAAGAAGATGGTCAGCGAATTTCTGAACAGCCAGCACCAATACAAAATTTGAATCATGAGATTGAAATAAAGCCTTCAACTAGCGGAATTAAACAAAAAACTAAATAAGAAGAGGATCTGGAATTATCATCTTCAGACACAGATCCTAAATTTCAACAATCGTTTTCAGAAGGGGATTCAGAAGAAAATCAAAACCGAGGTAAAAATAAAAGGAAGTCTAAGCTGTCAAGAAACAGAAAACGCAAAAGAGAAAATTAAAAAGATCAGTTATAAAGAAATCTCACAATTCTGGAAAGCCATATAAAAATTGGAAAGGTAAACTTCAACCTGCTAAAAACATAAAAGCACCTTGCCAAAACTGCAGAATGAAATGTATAGAAAAAATTCATGAGGAAGACAGGGTTACGGTATTTCAAAGTTACTGGGATTTAGGAAATGTTAACAGACAGAGAGATTTTATAACTAGGTGTGTGCAGTTTCTCAGAAAAGCGAGAGATCGTAAAAGACCTATCATAAATGAAGGAAATAATGAAGAATTTACTGATTATAGTAGAAGGTCATTTACTTATATTTACTTTCTACCTATTAAAGAAAAGAAGGTTCAAGTATGCAAAACGTTTTTTTTTAATACACTTAGTATTAGTGCACAGGTAGTTAAAACAGTGTTTAAACTGGGGAGCGCCGGAGTAGTATCTGAGGATAGACGAGGAAAAGTTTCCAAACACACACTTTTAGATGAATCAGTTAAACAAAGCGTCAGATATCACATAAATTCCTTTGAACTTGTAGAAAGCCACTACTGTAGAAAAAAACGTCTAGATTGTTTTTACCAGCTACTCTCAATATATCAAAAATGTATGTACTTTACCAGGAATATTGTGAAGAAAATATTATTCCCACACATGCTACAGAAAGCATGTATGGAAATGTATTTAATACAGACTTCAATATTTCTTTTCATCATGCCAACAAAGATCTGTGCGATATATGCCACAAATATCAACACTTCTCCCCAGATGACAAAAAAGGACTTGGAAGCAGATTATCAAATTCATATCGCCAACAAAAATAAAGCGAGGAAGCTCAAAAATTGCGATAAAGAGAGGGCTATGACAAATAGTCAAATATGTGTGGCTGTATTTGACTTACAACAAATATTGCCAGTTCCTAAATCGGAAGTAGGGCTGGCTTACTACAAGCTTAAACTGTCCACTTTTAACTTTACTATTTTTAACCTTGCTACCAAGGGCTGCGATTGTTATATGTGGCATGAAGTTATTGCAAAAGGGGCTCCTGTGAAATAGGTAGTAATATTCCTATGTTCATAAAGGACCACATTGCCAAAGGTGTTAAAGAATTTTTTTCTACCTTTCACAAAAATATGGTATTACTATAAATCACACGTATTTAGAGCGTGGTCACACACAATCAGAGGAAGATTCTGTCCACAGTGTCATTGAGAAGGCCTTTAGAAATATCCTAATTTCATCACCGGACCAGTGGTACACATTGGTAAGGACTGCCAAACGAAATCAGCCATATTATATTGTGCACGAAATTTCACAGGACGAAGTTTTTGATTTAAAAGATCTACAGAATAAAACGACATTAAATTTTGAAAAAGATGAAGCCAATGAGAGAGTGAACTGGAACAAAATTAAAATTATAAAACATCCCCCGATCGACCAGACTTTACCTTATTTAAATACACTTACAACCACAAAGAAGTTTTTAAAGTGTTAAATTTGCTAAAGAGAGGCAGAAAGAAAATGACAAGTGTAACAAAAGAATACAATTTTAAGAAGTTGTATACCAAACCCATAGCCTTAACTAAAAAAAGTACGATCACCTGCAATATCTGTGTAACAAAGCAGTAATTCCCTAGCCGTACCACCATTTTTTAGTATTTTGTCTTTTCTAATCAGAAATGAATCCGATAGTGAATAACGTTTAGCCACAGAAGAAGTGTTTGTATCATTGTTTTGCTTCAGAAATATATTTTTGTTCATATCATTTTTTACTCCTTTTTATGGAAAGCCATACGATTTATGTATTTATTTTAAATTGGATATTACTTGAGAGTAAAATAATAATATAGCTGTATCTTTTCCATTGTAATCTTAATAAATTCTTTGAACAACTAAATAATCTCCCTTATTACATATTGTTTTCCAACCAAAAATTACAACAAGAAGTCAACGTGGATTAAATTAGAGGTTTATAATTTCATATCATAAGCAACCTTGTTCTGTTCAGGAAGGTATTTAACTACTAGTTTACAAATGATAAAAAACGATAAAGAACCAACCAAAACTAACCAGAGAAGGCGCGCTTGTGGCTGCTCCGGTTGTATCGGCAGCGTCGATCTCCGGAGTTAAGCAGTGAAGTGCGCGCCCATAACCTGGATGGGTGACCGGCGTTGTCGGTTTTGGCCAACGGCACGCGGTGTTCTGCTCGGGGTGAACGAACGGACCGAGCAACAACCATGCAAGTTATGGAATGAATGGTGTGTGAATGGGAAGGAGTAGGGGTCAAGGTACAATACGCCTTTAGGCTGCAATGCACCACCTAGGGGGCGGTCGTCGGGCCTGGGTGGGATGACCCCGAAAGGGCGAAAAAAAAAAGAAAAAACTAACCAGAAACTACATTTTTAAGGTCAAGGTCACTCGTTAGCGGCGGCGAAGGGGTGGGGATAAGACTTGTCGCGCTACCGGCGAATATATACTACTAATACCAAAATTATCAAAATTTGTTAAAAACTACCAGACCTAACCAAAACTAATCAGAAACTACATTTTCAAGGTCCAGCTCACCGGTTAGCGGCGGAGCTAGGGGATAACACTTTTCTTCCCCCAAAGAAGCCTTAAAAAATAGAGAAAATTTCGTCAAAATCGCCTAATTGTACGAATTTTGTCGATTTAACCAGATCCAAATATGTTTTTTTTTCATGGAAGGCCTCCTTAAAAATTATGATTTTATTTTAATAATTTTTTTGGCCAATTAAATTTTTTTTAATATGTGTAATACAATTTTGATTTTTTTAACCCCGAAATACCCTAAAAAAATAGAAAAATACCTATTTTTCTGATTTTTCCACCGAAAACCCCTTTAAAATTAAATAAAATTCTAGCAAATAGTCTAAACCAAAATATTTTTTTTTTTTAAATCTATTTTGCCCATAAAGAACCCTTAAAAATAGGAAAAATCTTGTCAACACCGCATATTTGTACGAATTTCGTCGATTTGAGCAGATTCAACTATGTTTGATTTTTTTCAGGGAAGGCCCCCTTAAAAATTAATATTTTATTTTTATAAATTTTTTTAGCCAATTTAAATTTTTTTTAGGATGTTTGATACAATTTTGAATTTTTTTAAGCCCAAAACACCCTAAAAAAATAGAAAAATACCTATTTTTCTGATTTTTCCACCGAAAACCCCTTAAAAATTAAATAAAATTCTAGCAAATAGTTATCTTAACCAAAATATTATTTTTATAAAAAAATTAATTTTTGCTCCATCAAAGGAACCCTTAAAAATAGGAAAAATCTTGTCAAAACCGCATATTTGTACGAATTTCGTCGATTTGAGCAGATTCAACTATGTTTGATTTTTTTCAGGAAAGGCCCCCTTAAAAATTATAATTTTATTTTTATAAATTTTTTGGCCGATTTAGTATTTTTTAGTATGTTTGATACAATTTTGAATTTTTTTTACCTTAAAACACCCTAAAAAATAAAAAAATACCTATTTTTCCGATTTTTCCACCGAAGACTCCTTTAAAAATTAAAAAAATTCTAGCAGATAGTTATTTTACCCAAAATTTTTTTTTATAAAAATTTATTTTTGCCCCCAAAGTAACCCTTAAAAAAGGAAAAATTTTGTAAAAACCGCATATTTGTACGAATTACGTCGATTTGAGCAGATTCAACTATGTTTGATTTTTTTTTCAGGGAAGGCCCCCTATAAAAATTATTATTTTATTTTTATATATTTTTCTGGCCAATTTAATTATTTTTTAGTATGTTTGATACAATTTTGAATTTTTTTAACCCCAAAACACCCTAAAAAAATAGAAAAATACCTATTTTTCTGATTTTTTCACCGAAAACCACCTTAAAAATTAAATAAAATTCTAGTAAATGATTATCTTAACCAAAATATTTTTCTTATAATAAAATTAATATTTGCCCCCCAAGGAATCCCTAAAAATAGGAAAAATCTTGTCAAAACCGCATATTTGTACGAATTTCGTCGATTTGAGCAGATTCAACTATGTTTGATTTTTTTCAGATAAGGCCCCCTTAAAAATTATTATTTTGTTTTTATAAATTTTTTGGCCAATTTATTTTTTTTAGTATGTTTGATACAATTTTGAATTTTTTAAACCCCAAAACACATTAAAAAAATAGAAAAATACCTATTTTTCTGATTTTTCCACCGAAAACCCCTTAAAAATTAAATAAAATTCTAGCAAATAGTTATCTTAACCAAAATATTTTGTTATAAAAAAATTAATTTTTGCCCCCAAAGAAACCCTTGAAAATAGAAAAAATCTTGTCAAAACCGCATATTTAAACGAATTTCGTCAATTTGAGCAGATTCAACTATGTTTGATTTTTTTTTCAGGGAAGGCCCTCTTAAAACTTATTATTTTATTTTTATAAATTTTTTGGCCAATTTAATTTTTTTGGTACGTTTTATACAATTTTTAAACTTTTTTTACCCCAAAACACCCTAAAAAATTAAAAATACCTATTTTTTTGATTTTTCCACCGAAAACCCCCTTAAAAATTAAATAAAATTCTAGCAGTTATCTTAACCAAAATATTTTTTTATAAAAAAAATAATTTTTGCCCCCAAGAAAAAATCTTGTCAAAACCGCATATTTGTACGAATTTCGTCGATTTGAGCAGATTCAAATATGTTTGATTTTCTTTTCAGGGAAGGCCCCCTTAAAAAATATTATTTTATTTTTATAAATTTTTTGGCCAATTTAATTTTTTTAGTATATTCGATACAATTTTGAATTTTTTAACCCCAAAACACCCTAAAAAAATGGAAAAATACCTGTTTTTCTGATTTTTTTACCCAAAACCCCTTAAAAATTAAATAAAATTCTAGCAAATAGTTTTCTTAACCAAAATATTTTTCTTATAAAAAAATAATTTTTGTCTCCCAAAGGAACCCTTAAAAATAGGAAAAATCTTGTCAAAACCGAATATTTGTACGAATTTCGTCGATTTGAGCAGATTCAACCATGTTTGATTTTTTTTTTCAGATAAGGCCTCCCTTAAAAATTATTATTTTGAAGATATGTTCTGTAGTTTGGCGGATTTATTTAATAGATGGTATTTATTTGGGTACACGCCAAAATAAAATTAAAAGTACTAAAAAACCAAAAAAATTTTAAACAAGTAAACAGATAATTAAATAAATAAATACTATCTATTAAATGAATCCGCCAAACTACAGAACATGTCTTCAATTCAGGTATGGGCCTTATATATGTTCTATTTTTAGAGATTTAGAAAATAAATATAAAAAATTAGGACATTCTGAAAATAGCTTAACATTTTTACACAAATGTAGGGACAATAATATTATTCCAAAAGGTTTAAGACTTAAAGCACCATACACTAATCACAGAGTTAACAATATTTTAGAAAGAGCAAGTTTAGCTTTATTACGGGAAAGATTACAATTTCATAGACATAATAAAACTAATTTATTAAAAGAAATTGATAATTTAAAATCTATTTTGAAAAATCAAATTCATATTTTTGATTTTAATCATATATGTAATTGTGTTTATAATAGCTATTTAATACATTTTGAAATTCAAAAAACACACATAAAAATAAATTTAATATTTTAATTCAAGAAAAAATTAAACTCTGAAGTATCTAGCATAAATAATAATGAAATGATTAATAAAACTGTAGTTAACTTAACTGAAAAAGAACTAACAAATGCTGAAAAACTTGTTCTTTCTAAAGGGCTAAATTTTGCAATTACACCCAAAACAGTTCCCAAGCTTGACATTATTTCTTGCATTGAAGAAACATGTCAAAACTTACCAATAGAACATCAAGATGAATTTAGAATTAGAACAAAAATCGCGTTAGAAAAACCATTTAAAATTAAACAAAATTTAACACAAATTGAACAAAAAGCATTACAATCATTAAAAAGAGACAATTCCATAAAAATTCTTCCTGCAGATAAAGGAAATGCAACAGTTATAATAGATTGTAATACATATGATGATAAAATAATGTCTCTTTTAAATGATGGTAATTACATAAAAATAAACAATGACCCTACTGAATGTATTGAACGACAAATTTATAATATGTTAAAGAAACAATTTTAGCAAAGGAAACTTGTTCTAAAAAACGCAAAATCAAAGAAAGTGCGTATATATTATTAAATAAAGATAATTGTGTAGCATCAATTTCAGTTAATTTAAATAACACTTGGTTGCCTTTGCTTGATACTGAAGTATCTTCAGGAAGACTAAAAATTAACTAACTATTCACCTTTTTTGTAAAATAAACAATCATTACACCAGCAACCAGTTATCTATGTCACTATGACACTATAACCAAACAAACATGTTTTGACATTTAATGTCAAAGTTTTCAGAATATCCCAAAAAACAGAAAAAATTGTGAATTTTAAAGCCTAAATAATAGTAAGTTTTTATTTTTATTAGTTTTATTCCATTTGTCTTGACAACGGTGGCAGATTTGCCACCGAAACGTCGATTTTTAATTATCTGTTTACTTGTTTAAAATTTTTTTTGGTTTTTAGTACTTTTAATTTTATTTTGGCGTGTACCCAAATAAATATTTTTCTGATTTTTCCACCGAAAACCCCCTTAAAAAATTAAATAAAATTCTAGCAGATAGTTATCTTAACCAAAATATTTTGTTATAAAAAAAATAATTTTGCCCCTAAGAAACCCTTGAAAATAGAAAAATCTTGTCAAAACCGCATATTTGTACGAATTTCGTCGATTTGAGCAGATTCAACTATGTTTGATTTTCTTTTCAGGGAAGGCCCCCTTAAAACATATTATTTTATTTTTATAAATTTTTTGGCCAATTTAATTTTTTTAGTATATTCGATACAATTTTGAACTTTTTAACCCCAAAACACCCTAAAAAAATGGAAAAATACCTGTTTTTCTGATTTTTCCACCAAAACCCCCTTAAAAATTAAATAAAATTCTAGCAAATAGTTTTCTTAACCAAAATATTTTCTTATAAAAAAAAATAATTTTTGTCTCCCAAAGGAACCATAGAAATAGGAAAAATCTTGTCAAAACCGAATATTTGTACGAATTTCGTCGATTTGAGCAGATTCAACCATGTTTGATTTTTTTTCAGATAAGGCCTCCATTAAGAAATTATTATTTTGAAGATATGTTCTGTAGTTTGGCGGATTTATTTAATAGATGGTATTTATTTTGGGTACACGCAAAATAAAATTAAAAGTACTAAAAACCAAAAAAATTTTAAAACAAGTAAACAGATAATTAAATAAATAAATACCATCTATTAAATGAATCCGCCAAACTACAGAACATATCTTCAATTCAGGTATGGGCCTTATATATGTTCTATTTTTAGAGATTTAGAAAATAAATATAAAAAATTAGGACATTCTGAAAATAGCTTAACATTTTTACACAAATGTAGGGACAATAATATTATTCCAAAAGGTTTAAGACTTAAAGCACCATACACTAATCACAGAGTTAACAATATTTTAGAAAGAGCAAGTTTAGCTTTATTACGGGAAAGATTACAATTTCATAGACATAATAAAACTAATTTATTAAAAGAAATTGATAATTTAAAATCTATTTTGAAAAATCAAATTCATATTTTTGATTTTAATCATATATGTAATTGTGTTTATAATAGCTATTTAATACATTTTGAAATTCAAAAAACACACATAAAAATAAATTTAATATTTTAATTCAAGAAAAATTAAACTCTGAAGTATCTAGCATAAATAATAATGAAATGATTAATAAAACTGTAGTTAACTTAACTGAAAAAGAACTAACAAATGCTGAAAAACTTGTTCTTTCTAAAGGGCTAAATTTTGCAATTACACCCAAAACAGTTCCCAAGCTTGACATTATTTCTTGCATTGAAGAAACATGTCAAAACTTACCAATAGAACATCAAGATGAATTTAGAATTAGAACAAAAATCGCGTTAGAAAAACCATTTAAAATTAAACAAAATTTAACACAAATTGAACAAAAAGCATTACAATCATTAAAAAGAGACAATTCCATAAAAATTCTTCCTGCAGATAAAGGAAATGCAACAGTTATAATAGATTGTAATACATATGATGATAAAATAATGTCTCTTTTAAATGATGGTAATTACATAAAAATAAACAATGACCCTACTGAATGTATTGAACGACAAATTTATAATATGTTAAAGAAACATAAAAACTCTTTTACAGATAATGAAAGATTTAAACTGACACCTCACAACAGTAAAACACCACATTTTTACGGAGTACCAAAAATACATAAACCCAATATACCTTTACGTCCTATAGTAAGTTGTATAAACTCACCTACACATCCATTAGCAAAATTTTTACTTACCATTTTAGATCCTTTGGTAAACAACACTGATTCATACATTAAAAATTCTAAACATTTCTTAGAGAAATTATCAAACATAGATATTGATCCAAATAATACACTGGTAAGTTTTGATGTTGTTAGTTTATTCACAAATGTCCCAGTAAATAAAACATTAAATATTGTTAGAAATAAATTAGAAAATGATGTCCATCTTGGCGAAAGAACAAAATTAAGCATAAACACTATTCTTGAGCTTTTAACTTTTTGTGTCAAAACAACATATTTTCAATATAACACTGATTTTTATAAACAAACCTCTGGCATGGCTATGGGTTCACCTTTATCACCTTTATTAAGTAATATTTTTATGGAAAACTTTGAATCAAATTTTGTAGAAAATTATCAATATAAACCTTTAGTTTGGTGGAGATATATAGATGACATTTTTTCTATATACCAACATGACGAACACTGTTTAAATAATTTTTTAACACACATTAATACACAAGAACCAACAATTAAGTTTACGTTAGAAAAAGAAAACAACTCACAACTACCATTTCTTGACATTTTAATAAAAAAGATTTAAACAATTTTGAAACAAAAATCTACAGAAAACCTACACATACAAATAGATACTTAAATTTTAACTCAAATCACCCAATAATGGTTAAAAAGGGAGTTGTAAAAAGTCTATTTGATAGAATTAAAGTCATTTGTTCTAATCAAAATATAAATATTGAAAAAGATTATTTAAAAAATATTTTAATTCAAAATAATTATCCTCTTGATTTTATAAATAATTGTTTCCTTGAATTTGAAACTCCAGTTATAAGACAAAATCAAAATAGACCTATTACAAATTTATTTTTACCATACATTCCCGGACTATCAAATAAAATTCAACGAATAGGGCATAAATTTAATATTCGCACAATCTTTAAAACACAAAACACAATCAGATCTCAATTAACAAAAACAAAACCATACAACTTAAATGAAAATACAAAAATGTCATTTATAAAATACCTTGCGAATGCAATAAGTTTTATATAGGTGAAACTTGTAGACCATTAGCCAAACGCATAAAAGAACACAGATCATACATTAAAAACACAGAATTTCATAAATCAAAAATCTGCCAACACGCATTTGATAACAATCATAGAATAAACTGGGATGCTTCGAGCATTTTAGCAAAGGAAACTTGTTCTAAAAAACGCAAAATCAAAGAAAGTGCGTATATATTATTAAATAAAGATAATTGTGTAGCATCAATTTCAGTTAATTTAAATAACACTTGGTTGCCTTTGCTTGATACTGAAGTATCTTCAGGAAGACTAAAAATTAACTAACTATTCACCTTTTTGTAAAATAAACAATCATTACACCAGCAACCAGTTATCTATGTCACTATGACACTATAACCAAACAAACATGTTTTGACATTTAATGTCAAAGTTTTCAGAATATCCCAAAAAAACAGAAAAATTGTGAATTTTAAAGCCTAAATAATAGTAAGTTTTTATTTTTATTAGTTTTATTCCATTTATCTTGACAACGGTGGCAGATTTGCCACCGAAACGTCGATTTTTAATTATCTGTTTACTTGTTTAAAATTTTTTTGGTTTTTTAGTACTTTTAATTTTATTTTGGCGTGTACCCAAATAAATACCATCCATTAATTATTATTTTGTTTTTATTAATTTTTTTGGACAATTTAATTTTTTTTTTTAGTATGTTTGTTACAATTTTGATTTTGTTTTTATCCCTAAAACACTCTAAAAAATAGAGAAGTACCTATTTTTCTGATTTTTTCATCGAAAACCCCTTAAAAATTAAATAAAATTTTAGCAAATAGTTATCTTAACCAAAATATTTTTCTGTAAAAAAATCATTTTTGCCCCCAAAGGAACCCTTAAAAATAGGAAAAATCTTGTCAAAACCGCATATTTGTACGAATTTCGTCGATTTGAGCAGATTCAACTATGTTTGATTTTTTTTCAGGAAGGCCCCCTTAAAAATTATTATTTTATTTTTATATATTTTTCTGGCTAATTAATTATTTTTTTAATACGTTTGATACAATTTTGAATTTTTTTAACCTTCAAAACACCCTAAAAAAATAGAAAAATACCTCTTTTTCTGATTTTTTCACCCAAAACCCCCTTAAAAATTAAATAAAATTCTAGCAAATAGTTATCTTAACCAAAATATATTTTTATAAAAAAATTAATTTTTGCCCCTCAAAGGAACCCTTGAAAATAGAAAAAATCTTGTCAAAACCGCATATTTGTACGAATCTCGTCGATTTGAGCAGATTCAACTATGTTTGATTTTTTTCAGGAAGGCCCCCTTAAAAATTATAATTTTATTTTTATAAATTTTTTGGCCGATTTAGTATTTTTTTAGTATGTTTGATACAATTTTGAATTTTTTTTTCTTAAAACACCCTAAAAAATAAAAAAATACCTATTTTTCCGATTTTTCCACCGAAGACTCCCTTAAAAATTAAAAAAATTCTAGCAGATAGTTATTTTACCCAAAAATTTTTTTATAAAAATTTATTTTGCCCCCAAAGTAACCCTTAAAAATAGAAAAAATCTTGTCAAAACCGCATATTTGTACGAATTACGTCGATTTGAGCAGATTCAACTATGTTTGATTTTTTTTCAGGGAAGGCCCCCTAAAAATTATTATTTTATTTTTATAAATTTTTTTGGTCAATTTAAATTTTTTTAGTATGTTTGATACAATTTTGAATTTTTTTAACCCCAAAACACCCTAAAAAATAGAAAATACCTATTTTTCTGATTTTTCCACCGAAAACCCCCTTAAAAATTAAATAAAATTCTAGCAAATGGTTATCTTAGCCAAAATATTTTTTTATAAAGAAATTAATTTTTGCCCCCATAGGAACCCTTAAAAATACACTCCTCAAAAGTATTATCGCATATGCTCGATTTCTTCCATAAGCTTCAATACAAAAATGCTTTTATTTAAATGGCCATATCTCTTTTAATTATTAAGTTATCAAGACAATTAAAAAAGGAAATGTTAAGGAAGGTGGAGCTATAACTTAAGGGGGCCTTCCCTGAAAAAATATCAAACATAGTTGAATCTGCTCAAATCGACGAAATTCGTACAAATATGCGGTTTTGACAAGATTTTTCCTATTTTTAAGAGTTCTTTTGGGGGCAAAAGTATATTCTTTATAAAAAAATATTTTGAATAAAATAACTATTTGCCAGAATTTTATTTAATTTTTAAGGGGTTTTCGGTGGAAAAAATAGGTATTTTTCTATCTTTTAGGGTGTTTTGGGGTTAATAAAATTCAAAATTGTATTAAACATACTAAAAAAAAATTAAATTGGCCAAAAAATTTATAAAAATAAAATACTAATTTTTAAGGGGGCCTTCCCTGAAAAAAAATCAAACATAGTTGAATCTGCTCAAATCGACGAAATTCGTACAAATATGCGGTTTTGACAAGATTTTTCTATTTTTAAGGGTTCCTTTGGGAGGCAAAAATTAATTTCTTTATAAAAAATATTTTTTGGTTACGATAACTATTTGCTAGAATTTTATTTAATTTTTAAGGAGGTTTTCGGTGGAAAAATCAGAAAAATAGGTAATTTTCTATTTTTAGGGTGTTTTGGGGTTAAAAAAATTCAAAATTGTATCAAACAAACTAAAAAAAATTAAATTGGCCAAAAAATTTATAAAAATAAAATAATAATTTTTAAAATTCTTTGAAAACAAAATCAAACATAGTTGAATCTGCTCAAATCGACGAAATTCCTACAAATATGCGGTTTTGACAAGAATTTTCCTATTTTTAAGGGTTCCTTTGGGGGCAAAAATTATTTTTTATATAAAAAATATTTTGGTAAAGATAACTATTTGCTAGAATTTTATTTAATTTTTAAGGGGTTTTCGGTGGAAAAATCAGAAAAATAGGTATTTTTCTATTTTTTAGGGTGTTTTGGGGTTAAAAAAATTCAAAATTGTATCAAACATACTAAAAAAAAATTAAATTAGCCAAAAAATATATAAAAATAAAATAATAATTTTTAAGGGGGCCTTCTCTGAAAAAATATCAAACATAGTTGAATCTGCTCAAATCGACGAAATTCGTACAAATATGCGGTTTTGACAAGATTTTTCCTATTTTTAAGGGTTCCTTTGGGGGGCAAAAATTAATTTTTTTATAAAAAAATATTTTGGTTAAGATAACTATTTGCTAGAATTTTATTTAATTTTTAAGGGGTTTTCGGTGGAAAAATCAGAAAAATAGGTATTTTTCTATTTTTTTAGGGTGTTTTGGGGTTAAAAAAATTCAAAATTGTATCAAACATACTAAAAATAATTAAATTGGCCAGAAAAATATATAAAAATAAAATAATAATTTTTAAGGGGGCCTTCCCTGAAAAAAAAATCAAACATAGTTGAATCTGCTCAAATCGACGAAATTCGTACAAATATGCGGTTTTGACAAGATTTTTCCTATTTTTAAGGGTTCCTTTGGGGGCAAAAATTAATTTTTATAAAAAAATATTTTGGTTAAAATAACTATTTGCTAGAATTTTATTTAATTTTTAAGGGGTTTTCGGTGGAAAAATCAGAAAAATAGGTATTTTTTTATTTTTTTAGGGTGTTTTGGGGTTAAAAAAATTCAAAATTGTATCAAACATACTAAAAAAAATTAAATTGGCCAAAAAAATTTATAAAAATAAAATAATAATTTTTAAGGGGGCCTTCCTGAAAAAATATCAAACATAGTTGAATCTGCTCAAATCGACGAAATTCGTACAAATATGCGGTTTTGACAAGATTTTTCCTATTTTTAAGGGTTCCTTTGGGGGCAAAAATTAATTTTTTATAAAAAAATATTTTGGTTAAGATAACTATTTGCTAGAATTTTATTTAATTTTTAAGGGGTTTTCGGTGGAAAAATCAGAAAAATAGGTATTTTTTAATTTTTTAGGGTGTTTTGGGGTTAAAAAAATTCAAAATTGTATCAAACATACTAAAAAAAATTAAATTGGCCAAAAAAATTTATAAAAATAAAATAATAATTTTTAAGGGGGCCTTCCTGAAAAAAAAATCAAACATAGTTGAATCTGCTCAAATCGACGAAATTCGTAACTATTAGCTAGGATTTTATTTTTAAGGGGTTTTCGGAGGAAAAATCAGAAAAATTGGTATTTTTCCATTTTTTTAGGGAGTTTTGGTGTTAAAAAAATTCAAAATTTTATCAAACATGCTAAAAAATTAAATTGGCCAAAAATTTATAAAAATAAAATAATAATTTTAAGTGTTCCTTTGAGGGACAAAAATTAATTTTTTATAAAAAAATATTTTGGTTAAGATATTTGCTAGAATTTTATTAAATTTTAAGGGGTTTTCAGTGGGAAAATCAGAAAAATAGGTATTTTTCTATTTTTTAAGTGTGTTTTGGGGTTAAAAAAATTCAAAATTGTATCAAACATACTAAAAAAAATTAAATTGGCCAAAAAATTTATAAAAATAAAATAATAATTTTTAAGGGGGCCTTACCTGAAAAAAATCAAACATAGTTGAATCTGCTCAAATCGACGAAATTCGTACAAATATGCGGTTTTGACAAGATTTTTCCTATTTTTAAGGGTTCCTTTGGGGGCAAAATTAATTTTTTATAAAAAAATATTTTGGTTAAAATAACTATTTGCTAGAATTTTATTTAATTTTTAAGGGGTTTTCGGTGGAAAAATCAGAAAAATAGGTATTTTTTATTTTTTTAGGGTGTTTTGGGGTTAAAAAAATTCAAAATTGTATCAAACATACTAAAAAAAAATTAAATTGGCCAAAAAATTTATAAAAATAAAATAATAATTTTTAAGGGGGCCTTCTCTGAAAAAAATCAAACATAGTTGAATCTGCTCAAATCGACGAAATTCGTACAAATATGCGGTTTTGACAAGATTTTTCCTATTTTTAAGGGTTCCTTTGGGGGCAAAAATTATTTTTTATAAAAAAATATTTTGGTTAAAATAACTATTTGCTAGAATTTTATTTAATTTTTAAGGGGTTTTCGGTGGAAAAATCAGAAAAATAGGTATTTTTTAATTTTTTAGGGTGTTTTGGGGTTAAAAAAAATTCAAAATTGTATCAAACATACTAAAAAAATTAAATTGGCCAAAAAAATTTATAAAAATAAAATAATAATTTTTAAGGGGGCCTTCTCTGAAAAAAATCAAACATAGTTGAATCTGCTCAAATCGACGAAATTTGTACAAATATGCGGTTTTGACAAGATTTTTCCTATTTTCAAGGGTTTTTTTTTTTGCCCCTTCGAGGTCATCCCACCCAGGTCCGACGACCGTCCCCCTAGGTGGTGCACTGCAGCCTGAAGGCTTATTGTACCTTGACCCCTACTCCTCATTCACACACTATTCATTCCATAACTTGAATGATTGCTGCTCGGTCCGTTCGTTCACCCATTAGCAGAACATCGCGTGCCGTTGCCTAAAACCGACAACGCCGGTTACCCATCCAAGTTATGGGCGCGCACTTCACTGCTTAACTCCGGAGATCGATGCGGCCGATACAACCGGAGCAGCCACAAGCGCGCCTATTTTCAAGGGTTCCTTTGGGGGCAAAAATTAATTTTTTATAAAAAAATATTTTGGTTAAGATAACTATTTGCTAGAATTTTATTTAATTTTTAAGGGGTTTTCGGTGGAAAAATCAGAAAAATAGGTATTTTTTTATTTCTTTAGGGTGTTTTGGGGTTAAAAAAATCAAAATTGTATCAAACATACTAAAAAAAATTAAATTGGCCAAAAAAATTTATAAAAATAAAATAATAATTTTTAAGGGGGCCTTCCCTGAAAAAAAATCAAACATAGTTGAATCTGCTCAAATCGACGAAATTCGTACAAATATGCGGTTTTGACAAGATTTTTCCTATTTTTAAGGGTTCCTTTGGGGGCAAAAATTATTTTTTTATAAAAAAATATTTTGGTTAAGATAACTATTTGCTAGAATTTTATTTAATTTTTAAGGGGGTTTTCGGTGGAAAAATCAGAAAAATAGGTATTTTTTAATTTTTTTAGGGTGTTTTGGGGTTAAAAAAATTCAAAATTGTATCAAACATACTAAAAAAATTAAATTGGCCAAAAAAATTTATAAAAATAAAATAATAATTTTTAAGGGGGCCTTCCCTGAAAAAAAATCAAACATAGTTGAATCTGCTCAAATCGACGAAATTCGTAACTATTAGCTAGAATTTTATTTTTAAGGGGTTTTTGGAGGAAAAATCAGAAAAATTGGTATTTTTCCATTTTTTTAGGGAGTTTTGGTGTTAAAAAATTCAAAATTTTATCAAACATGCTAAAAAAATTAAATTGGCCAAAAAATTTATAAAAATAAAATAATAATTTTTAAGGGTTCCTTTGAGGGGCAAAAATTAATTTTTTTATAAAAAAATATTTTGGTTAAGATATTTGCTAGGATTTTTATTAAATTTTAAGGGGTTTTCAGTGGAAAAATCAGAAAAATAGGTATTTTTCTATTTTTTAAATGTGTTTTGGGGTTTAAAAAATTCAAAATTGTATCAAACATACAAAAAAAAATTAAATTGGCCAAAAAAATTTACAGAAACAAAATAATAATTTTAAAGGGGGCCTTATCTGAAAAAAAATCAAACATAGTTGAATCTGCTCAAATCGAAGAAATTCGTACAAATATGCGGTTTTGACAAGATTTTTCCTATTTTTAAGGGTTCCTTTGGGGGCAAAAAGATTTTTTTACAAAAAAAATTTTATGGTTAAATAACTATTTGCTAGAATTTTATTTAATTTTTAAGGAGGTTTTCGGTGGAAAAATCAGAAAAATAGGTATTTTTTAATTTTTTAGGGTGTTTTAAGGTAAAAGAAAAATTAAAAATTGTATCAAACATACTAAAAAATAATTAAATTGGCCAAAAAAATTTATAAAAATAAAATAATAATTTTTAAGGGGGCCTTCTCTGAAAAAAATCAAACATAGTTGAATCTGCTCAAATCGACGAAATTTGGACCAATATGCGGTTTTGACAAGATTTTTCCTATTTTCAAGGGTTTTTTTTTTTTGCCCCTTCGAGGTCATCCCACCCAGGTCCGACGACCGTCCCCCTAGGTGGTGCACTGCAGCCTGAAGGCTTATTGTACCTTGACCCCTACTCCTCATTCACACACCATTCATTCCATAACTTGGATGATTGCTGCTCGGTCCGTTCGTTCACCCATTAGCAGAACATCGCGTGCCGTTGCCTAAAACCGACAACGCCGGTCACCCATCCAAGTTATGGGCGCGCACTTCACTGCTTAACTCCGGAGATCGATGCGGCCGATACAACCGGAGCAGCCACAAGCGCGCCTATTTTCAAAGGTTCCTTTGGGGGCAAAAATTAATTTTTATAAAAAAATATTTTGGTTAAGATAACTATTTGCTAGAATTTTATTTAATTTTTAAGGGGTTTTCGGTGGAAAAATCAGAAAAATAGGTATTTTTCTATTTTTTTAGGGTGTTTTAGGGTTAAAAAAATTCAAAATTGTATCAAACATACTTAAAAAAAAATTAAATTGGACAAAAAATTTATAAAAATCAAATTGTTCGTGTAATGGACTGTATGACAACTGATTTTATTAACTTTTTATTTTGCAATACGTAATTTTACAAATATTAACTAAGAACTAAGTAAAACTTGCGTCGCTTACGACTGCTTCTGACGGAATCTTCTTATCTGGAATCAGCTGACTGCCTCATCGCGTTGGTGGGTTTTATACAGGGGCGTATTCAATCTTCTTTGCGCGTAAACATGCCCCCGGCCTTGGAAGTGTTAACTTTCAACAGGGAGCGGACATAACCTCACAACAGCTCTGGAGATTACACCATCCATTGTCTTGACGGCTGCCACACGATGAATTCCATCACGCCCAGGAAATAGGTCCAAAACTTTGCCTAAGCGCCACTTCATGGGTGGTAGATTGTTGTCTTTGACCAATACAAGTTGACCAATCTTCAAACTGCCAGAATTGGTTTTCCATCGGATTCTTCTTTGAAGCTCACATACATATTCTTTGCTCCATCTGGACCAAAAATGCTCATACAACCTTTGGAGTTTTTCATACTGACTAAGACGATTTTCTGGAATCTTACTAACAGATGGTTGAGGTATAGTTAAGATAGGACGTCCAATTAAAAAATGTGCTGGTGAAAGGGCGGATAAATCTTCAGGATTGGAAGTTAAGGGGAAATTGGCCTTGAATTGACCACCGCTTCTATACGAACAAGCAATGTTTGAAAATCGTTAAAAAATAGAGAATTATCACCTAAAACTCTTTTTAAATGAAATTTAACAGTTTTAACACCTGCCTCCCAAATTCCACCGAAGTGAGGCGAATTAGTAGGTATAAAATGCCATTCAATACCAATATTTGAAAGGGAATTTTTAATATCTGCGGCATTACTTTGCAGAAATTGACTCATTTGTTGAATATCTTTATTAGCTTTAACGAAATTTGTTCCGTTATCGGAATATATAGCGATTGGTTTGCCACGGCGACTAATAAACCGATAGAAGGCTTGAAGAAAATCTTCCGAACTTAAAGATAGCACTAATTCCAAGTGAATCGCTTTGGTGCTAAAACATACAAATAAAGCAATCCAACATTTTATTGGTTTAGAGCCACGACCGCGTCGGTCTTTCATTATGAATGGACCAGCGTAATCAACGCCAACAGTAGAAAAAGGTAATGTCGGTTGAAGTCGAGCAGCAGGCAAATCACCCATCATAGGTTGAACTGTTTGGTGATTATATCTAGCACATTTTACGCAATTACGAAATATTTTTCGCGCTAAATTTCGTCCTGAAGTCGGCCAGAAAGTTTCCCGAATATGTGACAGTAACAATTGAGGTCCTGCGTGCATTAAAACTTTGTGTTCAAATTCAAAAATTAATTTTGTTAAATGGTGATGAGATGAAAGTAAAATCGGGTGTTTTTTAGAATATGAAAAGCTGGAATTTGTTAATCTTCCTCCCACACGCATAACGCCTTTTTCGTCTAAAAAGGGTTTAAGTTTAATATTTTACTATTTTTTGATAGGTCACGCTTATGTGAAAGTAAAGAATATTCCTCGGGAAACGATTCTTGCTGTGCGATTTTAACTAACCTTTCAAAAGATTCATTTATTTCTAATAAATTTAAGTGATTTGATAAATTACGGTTTTCTTTCGGTTTACGAGCATTTTCAATAAATCGAAAAATAAAGGCTGCAGAACGTTTTAACTTAAATAAATTTGAAAATTGCTCAAAAGGAAATGTAACAGTTGAAATGGCAAATGAAGCTGCACAATTACGTCTTTCAGGTAAATCTTGTGGTATTAATGGAGTATTTGGCCACTCACTAAAGTCACTTGTTAACCATTTTGGGCCGTGAAACCATATATCATTGTTAATTAAATTACTAGGCCGAACGCCTCTTGAAACTAGATCATCTGGATTGTCCCTAGTAGGTACATGTTTCCAGGAAAATGATTTGGTTAACTTTTGGATTTCAGCTACGCGATTATTTACAAATGGTTTATTGCTGAATCGGACCAACAATGAATACTGTTAAATTTAATGTTAATTGCATTTATAACTTTGGACATAAGTTGTGATAAGAGAAGTGCTGCACAAAGCTCGAGTCTTGGAATAGTTAAAGTCTTTAAAGGGGAGACGTTTGATTTTGCACAAAGTAAATTTGATTCACATTAGTAGTCATGGCCTTACCCTGTCCGACCCCCACTCCTCCACCCGTGACGTCATTACGAGGAATCTTGGGCGACGCCTATTTTAGGGTACTGCGCATGCGCGTCATATTTAGGAATCTTGCGCAACGCGTTGTTTAGGGCGTGGTCAATCTGTCAAACGTCATCTGTCAAATGTCATCTGTCACCTGTCATATGTCAAAATCTCCGACGTCATTTAAAATTTAGGAATCTTGCGCAACGCGTTATTTAGGGCGTGGTCAATCTGTTAAACGTCATCTGTCATCTGTCAAATGTCATCTGTCACCTGTCATATGTCAAAATCTCTGACGTCATTTAAAATTTAGGAATCTTGCGCCACTCCATATTTAGGGCGTGGTCAATCTGTCAAAAGTCATCTGTCACCTGTCAAATATCACGTGACTTAGAAAATGGCGCCTGTCAGCTGTCACCTGTCATATTTCGCGAACCACGTGGTTACGTGAATGAGATAAGGCACTACGAATGCTCAAAAAATAATGTCAATATAACCTAGAAATAAGGCGTTGATTGAAATGACATAACCTAAATTTATACGGATAAGCCTTTAGCCCCAAGCCTAGGGCTTCGGGCCCCTCGTTTAAGCCCCAGGGGGCCCCATGATCGTAAGTTAGCTTCATACGTCATACGTCATATACTTAAATACTACATAACCTTAAACTTATCTTAGCGTCTTACGCATGACATAACCTAGAAATAGGGTATATTATTGATTGACATTAGTTGCAGACACGTGGTTTATTAAATATATCGACAAGATGGTGCTACTTTATTAGGTTAAACTAGTCAACATAACCTCAAACTTATATGCATGTATCTTACGCATGACATAACCTAGAAATAGGGCCGTTGTTATTATTTATTGGCATAAGCTCGCAGACACGTGGTTTATTTAAAATATCGACAAAATGGTGAAGGTGAAATAATTAAAGTAATAAAAATACAAGGGATAAATATTGGGTTAAAAATACACCATATAGGCACTTTCAAACTGTATAAAGCCGGTTCTCAGCTAAAAGCTACCTGGTTTGCAAGCAGGGCTTACCACTTCGCTCCGCAGCTCTAAAATCCTTAATAAGGACGTTCGAAGGCCTATAACGGTTTGGGTTGGGAATTAACGCATGCGCAAAACATACGTAGACAGATTACTACATAACCTAGAAATAAGGCAGCCACACGAGGTTATGATGGCTTGTAGGTTTATTATTATTAAAAATATTGACAATACACTAACGCAAATGGTAAATGATACAACAAAATTATATGTATATACAAGGCACTTACCAGGTCTGAGATGTCGTCTACAGTTATTTTTAACAAGGCCGTTCCTTCAACAGGGTAGTTAGTTTGCGGATTGATCGATCGATAGGTGGATGCTCCTTTAACAGGACGTATCAAAGCCTATTTGTAAAAAAAAATAATATGTCAGAACAAAAAAAAGTTAAAATACAGAGTGTATATCATTGCTCTTAATTGATTCACATAACCTTTTAGGTAGAAAGTAGCGAAATACTAATAACACTTCGAATAATTACTAGACAGTTCAAAATACTTGCACCAAATGACATAAAAATTGGGGTATACAGAGCACTTACCAAGGACTCCATGTAGTCTACAGTTGTTTTAAATACCGCCTACCGGTTTTAAATACTGCCTACCGGTTTTAAATACCGCCTACCGGTTTAAAAACAGCTAAATACTCTCTCTTATGATTTATTTGTAACAAAATATTTTAGAAATAAAATTTAATATATATATACAGGGTAATAATAAAGGTCACTTACCAAGGACTCGATGTCATCTACAGCTGTTGTAACAGAACAGAACAGTTCGCCGAACGGGTCGGTTTTAGGCGGTTCGCCAAACCAATTTTAAGCGTTCGATCGGTCGGTTTTTAGGCGGTTCGCCGAACAGATCAGTTTTAGGTGGTTCGCCGAACAGAGGCGTTTCCTTTAACAGTACGTACCTATTTGAAACAAAAATATGTTATTATTAAGTTAATATACAGGGTGAATAGCATTGCGCTTAACGGTTCACATAACCTTTTAGGTAGAAATTTGTTATGCATAGGTATTTCCAAAAACATTATTAGGCTTTTTAAAAACGCCCATTTGTAACAAAAATATGTTAGATTAATACAATATACAGGGTGAATAGCAGTATAATTTATACGTTTAAATCGTTTACATAACCTCAAACTTAGCAAAATACCGATAACACTCTGAATTATTTACTTAAATTAGTAGGATATGCCCAATTTCGCAAAACACTTATTTGCATTATTAATAATAATAATAAAAACATTAGCTGTTAATAAAAAGGTATCATATGGCATTAGATAAGAAAGATTCCTTGGTAAAGATCTAAATATTAAGTCAATCAGTTTCGAACAAGCAAATACTAAAAATATACACGGTGAATCTAAACTTGTGTTAAAATATACAGGGTAAACAATGATTAGCTGTTGATAAGAGGCTTTTCGACTAGGCATTATGCAAATTGTAGATCTAAATAATGACGCGCATAACCGTACACAGAGACGTTACAATTTTAAACCTCCAAAAAGGCTTTATACGAAATATTAATGTTATTAAAATATTAATTATGATAGTATTAAAAAAATACAAATTTAGTCCGCCTATGGCGACTGACTCATTTTCACGCTTATCAATACTGGGTATTTTTATATCGCCGGCTGCAACGCTTATGGTGGAACATTATGCGAAAACATCCGTTAGTCATTTGATATAAGTAACGGCTGCACAACAGACAGTAAAATCGTTTGCTCTAGTTTTTGTGAATTTTTGATATTTTTGGTGATATACTGTAATAAAAACATGTAAGTACACATTATTTTAAACATTAACAATACTGCATGATGTTTTTTACGTTCTAAAATCATTATTATAGGGTATTAGGTGAAAAATACTTAAAAATATACGCAATAAAAGAATCTAAATTCGATTAAAAATAATATATTAGCTATTTCTGTAAATATTTCACGCACCATAAAAATAATTATTATTATAGGAAAAAATAAGGCAGAAGCTCTAGGCCTGATTCCTGGGGCCCCAGACGTGAGGTCTGGAGCCCTAAGCGGGAAGCTTTATTGTGTGTTAGCTATTTGTGTAAATATTTCGTGTACCATATAAAAGAATTATTATAGAGAAAATCGTTTATTGTTCATAAAACAGAAAAATTTTGCAAAAATATAAATTAAGATATTTAGAATAGAAATATATTATTATATTATATTAAAAAATACAGCTAAAAACTACCTAACTCTCCGAATTATGTTTGAATTTATTTAGATTACAGATATTAAGGTCCAAATATTAACAGTATTTTCTCAATATTTTAGAAATAAAATGTTCAAGTGTGAATTTTATGACCGTTCATTCTCCCGAAAATACCATCTTAAACGCCATGGTGACTGCCGCACCGTAGTCAAGATCTGCTATTTTATTTTGTTCCTTAAGGCTTAAAGTAACTTTAGGACTAAAAATTTTAGAATTTCAATTGACAGAAATTAAGAAAATTAATGTCAAACTTGGAGCAAAAAAAATTCAAATATTTGGATTTAGAGTAAAATTCTGAAAAAACACTTTTTGGCGCTCGGTAGATATTTTCGAATCTGAAGTTGAAACGTATCTAACACCTATTTTATTTTGTTCCTTAAGGCTTAAAGTAAATTTAGGGCTAAAAATTTTAGAATTTCAATTGACAGAAATTAAGAAAAATAACGTCAAACTTGGGGAAAACTTGGAGAAAAAATTACAAATGTACTAAGCTGAAAGATATATGATTTCTCCGTTCTATAGAACAGATTAAAAAAATAAATAGATTGGTTTCTAGCCATAAGTTTTTCAAGTTTTAAAAGTGAGATTAAGGCTTAAGAAATATAGTGTGTCCACTTAAGTTCGCACCATATGGAAAACTTTTTTATTATTAAGTTTACGAAAAAAAGTTATTCTTTATAAAAAGTTCTGCATGATCCAAAACCTAAAATGCAACCATCAGGTATTCAATTTTTCCAGTCGTATACGAGGTATATCAGAAAATATGAATTTTGCTCAAGAATAAAGTACCTTTATTTTTGATAATATTGAAAACTTTAATCAGTTATCTCTTTATTTGTTAAACATTTGATAACCTTTACGTCTCTTAACCTCTATGTTGCATTATTTTGATGATGCATTAAAATAATTGATAAATAACAAAATTATTTATTTCACAATAATTATGTACATAGTGCTAATAATGTTAATTGTGTAACAAGCGTGTAATAGTTTATCATCAATTCACTATTGCTTCAACGTATCCGCCTTCTCTTACAATACAGGTTTCCGTTCTAGAAGAAAATTCCCTCAATACATTTCTGATTATAGTATTATATTTTTAAAAGACAGACACGAAATATTTTTAGATAAATTATTATTATTTAATACATAATAATAATACAAGGATACTGTCCTTTTTAGACAAATATAAGGACTACTTTATTTAATATACACGGTCTTAATCAAAAATAGGTTTTTAGTAATATACAGAGGGTTTTAAATATTCGTTTTTAATATACAGCAGTATTAAATATAATACAGGGTCTAAATAAAAAAATAGGGCTTGGAATTTTTGGTAGAATTACCAGAACATATACAGGGTGTATTAAAAATGTCGAACAATAATTACTAATACTTAGTTGTAGCTTCAAAAGTCTTAAATATAATACAGGGTCTTAATCAAAATAAGTTCTTAGTAATATACAGTGGGGTTTTAAATATTCGTTTTTAATATACAGCTGTATTAAATATAATACAGGGTCTTAATCAAAAATAGGTCCTAGTAACATACAGACGATTTAAATATTTGATTCTCTAATAGACTGTAGTATTAAATATAATACAGGGTCTTAATCAAAAATAGGTCTTAGTAACATACAGACGATTTGAAATATTAAATTATTTAACAAAGGGCAGTATATACAGGGTCTTAATAAAAAAAAATAGGGTTTGGAATTTTTAGTAGAATTACCAGAACATATATACAGGGTGTATTAAAAATGTCGAACAATAATTATTAATACTTAGTCGTCGATTCAAAAGTCTTAAATTGCTACTTAAATTTTTGAAAAAACTTTAGAGTCCTTATGGTATCTGTACATATTGAATATAAGAAAGTGTTAACGATTATAGCCTTTTCGGTCGCAACTTCCGGTTGTTAGAAACCGAACTTTTTGGGGCTCAAATGAAAGGTCTTGACTGGTAAATTACGAATTAAGTGTTTTTTAACAATTTTATTTTGCAGCCTTCTTATTTACGAATATTTTTTAAAATTTTAACTTATTTAGATTCCTTACGGTCCCTAGATACCGAATTTGCAATAAAATCGCCATTTCTGGTAGCAAACTTCCGGTCGTTAGAAACCGACCTTGTTTGGGCTCAAATGAAAGGTCTTGACTTGTAGATTACGAATTAAGTATTTTTAACAAGTTTTGCAACCTTCTTATTTATGGACATTTTTTAAAAATTTTAACTTATTTAGATTCCTAGTAGTTTCTAGATACCGAATTTGCAATAAAATCGCCATTTCCGGTCGTTAGAAACCGACCTTGTTTGGGCTCAAATGAAAGGTCTTGACTTGTAGATTACGAATTAAGTATTTTTAACAAGTTTTGCAACCTTCTTATTTATGGACATTTTTAAAAATTTTAACTTATTTAGATTCCTAGTAGTTTCTAGATACCGAATTTGCAATAAAATCGCCATTTCCGGTCGTTAAAAACCGACCTTGTTTGGGCTCAAATGAAAGGTCTTGACTTGTAGATTACGAATTAAGTATTTTTTAACAAGTTTTGCAACCTTCTTATTTATGGACATTTTTAAAAATTTTAACTTATTTAGCTTCCTTACGGTTCCTAGATACCGAATCTGCAATGAAATAGCCATTTCCGGTCGTCACTTCCGGTCGTTAGAAACCGACCTTGTTTGGGCTCAAATGAAAGGTCTTGAGTTGTAGATTACAAAATAAGCATTTTTAACAATTTGATGGTTTGTCTTTCTTATTTGTAGTTATTTAATCTATAATAACCATTTCCTGTTGCAACTTCCGGTCGTCACCCCGTGTAGGGCCCCAAATTGTAGATTACTAATTTTAGGTTTCCCTTTGGGTAGAGGATTTAAATAAAAAATATGTTTATTGTTTACTCTTTATTAATATAAAATTTTTGAATCCTTAGAAACTATACTAGTTAACAAAGTTTTTAGCTGTTCTAATAAACTTAAATTAGGACAATTAATACCAAAGAAATTTAAATCCATTCTTCCGGACTTTATAAAATTATTGGTAAACTCGTCAAATTCATAAAACATACCTTTTCGAATAAAATAAAGCCGTCCATTAGTGTAGCGGAACACGCCGTCTATCTGAGAGGGAATACCATTAAACAAATCAGACATTAAATCGCGCTGTGAGGGTGCAAATGAACACTCGTCTAATGTCCAAACTGCTTCGTCGAAAAATATATAGGTTCTCCCTATATTTGAATTTACTATACCTTTAGTTTTAAGAGGAGCCGTTGATGCCACAACATGTGACACGTGTTTTCTATCAATTAGGTTAACATTTTTGTAGTTAATAAAGTGAACGATTTCATTACTTATCAAAACTATTTCACCATTTGGTCTCTCATAGATGGCGTCGATTTTTTCGAAAGATTCGGGTAAAAACGGCAACCAATCGGTTATTAAGAAGGGTTGATTTTTAATTTCCTTGGTATTCAAATTTAATATCCAAACATACTTTTGATAAAATATATACAATTTTTGTTTAACAATTAAAAATGTATCTAATTGTTCAAAGTTTACATCACATAATTCAGGCATTTTTGTTGTTCGGGTCGTTGTTGTTGGTTTCGATGTTGTGCTTGAAGGTTTTGCCATTCTAGGTGTTAAAGGTATGCTCAACGGTCTCGACGTTGTGCTTGAAGGTTTCGCCGTTCTAGGTGTTAAAGGTTTGGTCACCGGTTTCGATGTTGAAGACGGTTTTAACGTTGTTGTTGAAGTAGAAGGGTTATTGTAAAGAAATTGTAAAGCCCATTTGTCGTCTTGGCTTAAACTACCATTGCCGCCAGAATAAAACGGATACATGATGGAATCAGTTTGAGGGGAATGGTGTAAACCTAGTGTGTGTCCAATTTCATGAACCAAAACGGCAAACAGATTTGTTGAACTTGATTGTCCAAAAGTATCCCACTGTATGTGACGATTCATATGAATTTCCACATGGTTTGTGATCAAGTCAGGAAAATATGCGTGACCCAGAATACCCCGGTTTAAATTCATAGCCACAAGGTAGTGCACTTGCTGTCATGTTGTGTGTAGGTTCTTCAAACGATATGGTAATATTTGCTTGGTTTTGGTTTAGAGTAAATGTAAAAGTAAGCGGAGCTTCGTCAGACCACACTTTAAACGCTTTGGCTCCCAAATTTCTATAACGAATAAATTGTGACGTAGGAGGTACTATTGTTCAGGTGATGTCGTTGTTTCGCCATTTTTGATAAGCATCAATAGAAAAACTTTGAATGTCTTTTACTCCACATCGTGGTTTTCTCATTAAACTGGCAGTTTCATCATTCAGCGTTCCATCCGCTGGAAGATTATATTCTTCTTGAAATTTTCGAAGGCTTTCAGATACATCGACCATTGTATTTTCATACGTCTGATATCCGTATTCTATTAAATAATCTGTAACATTTAACGCTTCTTCCTGAGCCGAGAGCACCGAGCCACATAACAATAACACTAGAAACACAACCATTCTGTTCAAAGGTTGGATACAAACTGAGAGTGTGTAGGTCTTACTCCTAGTGCCATTACGTTACGTTACGTCATCGACCGATTTAGGTGTGACGTCATCACCAAACAACAAGTTTCAACAAGTTTCAGCATGTTAACAGGACCTCTTTTTATAGATAAAATTTTTGGTGCGTTTACACGGCGATTAGTAATTAAAACAACCCATATATTTTAATACATTTTTATTAAATTAATAAAATTCAATTACACCTAGGCGCTCCAGCTCTTCCAATATAGTCGTAATTTCATTCGAGGTATTACCAAGCTGTTTGGCAGTTTCCAAATTTCTCAATCGCTCTACCAACTCGTTTACGTCATTGTAAAATATTTTAGGTTGCATACTAGTTTGACATGGTTCTTCCACTTGCGCTGGTTCCATTTTGGCTTCCTTTTTGTATATTCTCTTGGGTGGGAAAAGCTTTGAAATTATATTTACATATTTCCAACCTTTATTAGAATTAATTCGTCCACAGCTAGTAAAACTTTTTCTATGAGCATTCGTCAATAATAATATTTCTTTATATTTTTCCAAATCTTTACTTGTATATTTTACAGGATGACTTTGCGATAGTAAATTTAACAATCCCTCCAAGAATGTTTAGCATTCACCATTCAATATTAGTTTTTCCTCTTTAAAGTCTACAGGCACACTTCCAACGAACCAATTATCATCACTTTTTCTAAAACCAAATATATTCTCATTATTTGGTATGGCCGAGAGAGACAATTTAATCTTTCGACCTGCCATCTTGAGATCAGGAATTATACTGACTTCTCTACTTATATTCTTGGATATTTATAGCAACGTAACACGAGCGTAACATGAACGTAACATGAACGTAACATGAACGTAACAGGCGGTTAAGCTGTTAATTTTACGGTTATTCGAACCGCCTAGATGATTACTGCTCTATAAAGCTATTGAAGCGGTTCTAATCATGGCGAGCATTCGTCAATAATAATATTTCTTTATATTTTTCCAAATCTTTACTTGTATATTTTACAGGATGACTTTGCGATAGTAAATTTAACAATCCTTCCGAGAATGTATAGCTTTCACCATTCAATATTAGTTTTTCCTCTTTAAAGTCTACAGGCACACTTCCAACGAACCAATTATCATCACTTTTTCTATAACCAAATATATTCTTATTATTTGGTATGGCCGAGAGAGACAATTTAATCTTTCGACCTGCCATCCTGAAATCAGGAATAATAATACTGACTTCTTTACTTATATTCTTGGATATTTATAGCACCGTAACACGAACGTAACATGAACGTAACATGAACGTAACATGAACGTAACATGAACGTAACATGAACGTAACATGAACGTAACATAAACGTAACAGTCGGTTAAGCTGTTAATTTTACGGTTATTCGAACCGCCTAGATGATTACTGCTCTATAAAGCTATTGAAGCGGTTCTAATCATGGCGGGTACATTAAAAAGCGGTACTATATTTTTATTGTTTATTGAAAATTTACAAGATATGTCCTACTTTCGCCTACTTCCGCTGTGCTTCCACTATGTCCTTCATTCGTTCATATTGACCAATATGCTCTTGATAACACAAAGCAATAGGTTTTAAAATAATTAAAACGGTTCTATAATGCTGTTAGCTCTATTTTCAATTGATTTATAAATCCAAAATAAAAGAGGTGTGGGGTAATTATTAAAGCAAAACAAATATTTATAAACATTTATTTGTGCAAATATAAATAATTTCTACATATTTATTTCAACAAATAATTTCTACTTCTTTTCTTCGTCTGCCTTCTTTTTATAACCATAAGGTACGGAGCTCCCATCAGGTAGAAATTTTCTTTCTGTACACTTGGGAGGATTCTCCATAACTAACTTCTTTAATTGTTCAAAATAAGCCTCTTCGTATTGTCCTTTATATTTATAATAACAAGACTTGCAGTAGGTTTTAAAATAATAGTCTCCTATACCTTTTCTATCAACTTTATAAGTGCTACCTACTCTATACCCTTCATTTTCCTGGCAAACCTCACACATAGCCTCCAATTCAGGTGTGCATTCAGAGCAATCACACGGACGACCCCAAAAACAAGCTCGAGACATTGTTGCTTCTTTGACTGCTTGACTAATACTAAAATAAATGTTATAAGTTGCTCATGTTATATGTAAAGCGGTGGTGGGGGTAAAGTGGTGGGGGAAATAACAACAGAATTTTTCTTTACAGATTGCATCATCATCGTCATCCAAACTTTTGTGATTAAAATAATTCAAGAGCTAATATTTTTTGCGTAAGTATTTATGTAACTAAATTACAACAACAAAGTTAGCTTCTAATTGGTCTAAATTTTACTCATGGTTTTTTAACGTACTCTTTGCAAGTTTCTGAACATACTCTTGTAATTTTAACCAATCAGAGATGATTTTATTAAGACTTTATATTAAACCAGACAGTAGTTCAATCAATTATTTCAAGGTTAAACACTTGTCAAACCTGACATATTAGGCTCTGGGCCATCTGTTTAAGCCATCCGCTTAAGCGTGGGGTGTTAGAGCGCAGGGGTGTTAGAGCGCTGGGGACCCGGTATAAGCGCATGGAGTCTTGGCTAAATTTTCAACATACTTCAATCAACCAATCAAAATCAAGTATTTTTATACAAACAGGTGATTTCCAAACGTACCCCTTGTAATTTTAACCAATCAGAATCAAGTATTTTTTTCTTAAGTCGATAATTTTAACCAATCAGAATCAAGTATTATTTTAATCAACTAGATTTTTACTGAACGTACCTCTTGTATTTTAGACCAATCAGAGACGAGTATTATTTTAATCAACTAGATTTTTTACTGAACGTACCTCGGGTATTTTCGACCAATCAGAGACGAGTAAATTTTCTTAACACTTTATTTTTGACCAATCAGAGAGCAGTTTAACCAACCATATTTTTACTGAACATACCTTTGTATTTTCGACCAATCAGAGACGAGTAAATTTTTAAGACTTTATTTTTGACCAATCAGAGACGAGGAAATTTTCTTAGTTCATTATTTTACATAAATAGATGGTTTCTGAACGCACCCCGTTTTTTTCATTTTCAAGGTCAACCGAGTTTATAAATAGAGGTGCCTAAGTGCTGCCTGTTCAGTTGATCTTGAACCGTCGTCGTGAACAGACGTGTTGTTTAAACCTATTTTTTTCTTACAGACGATGGAAAAGTTTATCATTTTGAAAGACGCCGTTAAAAGGGTTCGTCGTTTTAATCTTACCGGTCGTAGTTTAGAGTTTAAGTTGAGACCTGTGCCGGAGGAAACTGAGCCAGTCGGCTGGATTCGTGATGCGATTTGTCAAGTCATTAACAGGGCTACAGAGGGGCTTGAACCTTCGGATCAGGTCAGTTTTAGTTTTTGTGGTAAGGAGTTTAACCGCGGTGAAGGATGGATCCGTTTTAGACCTGCCTCAGAGATAAATTATGACGATGTGTGGGATGTGATAAGCAGTGTTTATCAGTCAAACTCGACAGGTCTAAATACGGAGACGTTTTGCTTGGGAGTCACCACGGTTAGACTTCCTGTTGGTCGGGGAAAGGGTAAAAATTATAATACTTTTGAGGAAAAATGTGTTAGGAGAAACGGTATTATTGCAATTAAAAACCGTGACAATTTGTGTTTACTTCGTGCTTTGGTGGTTGCAATCGCCAAAGCACGCAAGGATCATGACTACAATAAAGTTTTAAGAGACACAGGTAAGGTTCAAACAGAGAGAGCGCTTAAACTGTTGGAAGAGGCCCAAGTCGTTATTCCTGAGGACGGTGCTGGAATTCCGGAATTGCAGCTATTTCAACAACATCTAAAAGAATTTCAAATTGTGGTATACAAGTATGGCTCTAAAGGAAGAGATGTAATTTTTGAGGGAGCAAACGAATCAACGAAAAGGCTAAACCTCCTACATCATGAGGGGCTTTATAATGTCATAACCTCGTTGACTGCTGCCTTTTGCTGCAATTACTACTGTGAAAAATGTAATGTGCCATATGACCATAAAAATAAACATAGATGTGGAGGAATGTGCCCTGGATGTTTCCAATCTCCAAAATGCGCGGAAGACGCAATTAAGATAAAATGCGATATTTGTAAACGAAACTTTCGAGGGGAGATCTGCTACAATAACCATTTAAGAGAAGGGTCCTATGAAAATAATAAATCTGTATGCACTGAAATCAGAAACTGCCAAAATTGTCTTAAGACGATTAAAGGTAAAAGAGAACACACATGTGGTAAGATTTTCTGCAAGACCTGCAACACCCACGTACCCGAGAATCATCTGTGTTACATTCAAAAGGACACAGGAAAACCAACGATAAAAGACCTGCTATTTATATTTTATGACTTAGAAACGAGACAGGAAGAAGTGCTAGATAACGGCTCCCTTCTCCATCAGCCTAACCTCTGTGTGTTTAAGCAATGCTGTGATGAATGTTTAGAACAACCTGAAATGATTATTTGTACAAAATGTGGGCTCCGACTACAAACAGTTAAAGGAACCGATATAATTGGTTCCTTTATTCAGTCATATACTTACATTAAGACAAAAATTCAAAAATGTTGTAGTAATTGCACATAATGGCCAGGCATTTGATCACCAATTTATTCTAAATTATATATTGACACAGACAGACTTGACACCCGAACTGATCATGAGAGGCACAAAGATAATTAGTATGTCACTGGGGAATGTGAAATTCATAGACTCCTTAAACTATTTTCCGATGAAGTTGTCAAAACTGCCAAAGGCTTTTGGTTTAACGGAGTTAAAGAAGGGCTATTTTCCCCATTTGTTTAATACTAAAGCCAATCAAGATTATGTTGGCCCTCTCCCCTCGATAGATTATTATAGTCCTGATACGATGAAAACAGATGACAGGGAAAAGTTTTTGCAGTGGTATGAAGAACATAAAAATGATATATTTAATATGCAAAAAGAGCTAGTTGACTACTGCATATCAGACGTAGAGATTCTGACCCAGGCCTGTTTGAAATTTAGAGAACAATTAATGACGACCTCTAGCGTTTGCCCCTTTACCGAAGCCACTACAATTGCAAGTGCTTGCAACAAAGTTTTTCGCAGGAATTTCCTCCAACCTAATACGATAGGTATTATACCGAAGAACGGTTATAGGTGGAGAGACAGGCAAAGCAAAATTGCAATTCAATGGCTGGTATGGGAAGAACACCAAAGAAAAATAAATATCACACATGCCGCCAAAGATCAAGAGACTGTTTTGCATGGCATGAAAGTTGACGGTTATTGTGCAGAAAGCAAAGAGGTGTTTGAATTTCAGGGGTGCTATTATCACGGCTGTATCAACTGTTATAAATTTGGCAGAAATGATCCTCTGTTCGAAGACCCTTCGTTAACCCTAAATTTCAGATATGAGTCCACCAGAGCTAAAATCGAAAGACTTCAAAGTCTAGGTTTTAGCGTTACTGAAATGTGGGAATGCGATTTTAGGAGACAGTTGAAGGATAAGCCAGAGATTGAGGCTTATACAGCAAAGCACCCTCTATTAAATTGCACTCCCCTAAATCCAAGAGATGCTTTTTACGGGGGTCGTACAGGCAATATTTATGAATATTATGAAGCTAAACTAGATGAAAAAATTCAATACGCCGACGTTTGCTCCCTCTATCCTTGGGTTTGCAAGTATGGCAAATTCCCAATAGGCCACCCCGAAGTTATTGTCGGCGATGACAAATGCAAAACACAAAATTTAACAGAGATTGCAGGCCTGATTAAATGTAAGATTCTTCCTCCGAAAGATTTATATCATCCGGTATTACCGATGAAGATGAACAGCAAACTGATGTTTGTATTATGTTCAAATTGTGGCCAAAATATGAACACAGGGGAATGTTTCCATTCGGAGGAGGATGAAAGGGCCTTAACAGGTACGTGGGTGATTGACGAGGTCATAAAGGCTCTAGAAAAAGGCTACAAGATGGTAGAAATTTATGAAATTTGGAAGTATACCACATTACAAAACAGCAAAGAAGTAAAAGGTTTGTTCACGGAAATGATGAACAAATTTATTAAGATAAAGCAAGAGGCTTCGGGGTGGCCAAACGAATGTAAAACAGAGGAAGAAAAGAATAGATATATTGAGGAATTTTTTGCTAGAGAAGATGTTAAGTTGGAGTATGCTGCAATTCTGGAAAATCCGGGTCTTAGGTCTCTTGCTAAATTAATTTTAAATTCTTTTTGGGGTAAATTTGGACAGCGCGAAAATCAACCAAAAACTAAAATTGTTAATGATCCGTCGGAGTTCTTTTCAATGTTTACTAACCCCGCTCTGTACATTAACTCTTGTCTTCCTATTAATGAAGACACATTAGTCGTAAATTACGAATTTACCGATGAGGCTTATGATCCGCTACCTACTGTTAATGTAGCTATTGCTGCTTTCGTTACAGCTCAGGCCCGGCTTAAGCTTTATTCTTACCTGGAAGAACTCGGTAATAGAGTACTGTATTACGACACAGATTCCGTAATATATGTTTCTACGCCTGATTCCTCTGACATACCAACTGGTCAGTTTGTCGGTGACATGACCGATGAACTAGAGGGATACGGCCCTGGCTCGTATATTACGAAATTTGTATCTGGAGGCCCTAAGAACTACGCCTACAATATATTTGCAACAGAAACCAATTCTGAAGAAGTAGTGTGCAAAGTTAAGGGAATCAGTCTTAACTATGAGGCGTCAAAATTGATAAACTTTGATTCCATTAAGGATATGGTTTTAAAGAGGTCCGATCCTATACCTATTGTTTCGAGGAATTTCCGAAGAACAATAGACCACTCTGTGGTAACGTGTAGTGAGACTAAACTTTACAAACCAAATTCTACAAAGAGGAAATTTTTGGATGATGGTAGTTCTGTGCCCTACGGTTACAAGAGACAAAAGATAGACTAATGTTTTAGAATTAAGACCTTTTGAATGTAGCTAGTTTTAGAAATTAAAACTTGATGTTTTTACGTTATAGTTTAAATATGTACATAATTAAAAGAGCCATAAAAAGATGCTTGACGAAGCCATTAAAAGATGCCAATAATGATAAAAAGAGCCATTAAAAGATGTCTTAAGGACCTTAAAAAAGATGCCAAACATATATAAAGAGCCATAAAAAGATGCTTGACGAAGCCATTAAAAGACGCCACCATACTGTAGCGTATAAATATCAGGTTTTCTTGGGTTTGCTTTTGAAATTTTCGTTTTATGCCCTTAAAAAGCGAAATGAGGTGCGATTAAGGGATCAGTTCACGTCTGGCAGCCTCGTTAAGGAACTATTTTATGATTGTCTAATCATAAAATAAGTCCGACCGGAAGCCCTTAAACCTGTGTGTTGTAGCAAAATTTTTAACCTGCCAAATATTATATATGACTCGAGTTGAAAATTAACTCTAAGAAATGTAATATTTGACTGTTTCCAGCCAGTTAAAAACGATAGAAGAAATTATGTTACAACACATTTTGATGACGTCACAACTACTGAGGTAAATATCCTTTTACACATTGTGAGCAACCTAATTTTAAACTTAGCTTAAAGTTAAAGTATATTTTTAGTCAGGTTCACCATGTATATATTTTAGTACTTACATTTTGTTCGAACTGCAATAGTGGTTTGTCAATCGAAGGCTCGAAGTCATTATTTAGATCTACAATTTGCATAATGCCTAGTCGAAAAGCCTCTTATCAACAGCTAATCATTGTTTACCCTGTATATTTTAACACAAGTTTAGATTCACCGTGTATATTTTAGTATTTGCTTGTTCGAAACTGATTGACTTAATATTTAGATCTTTACCAAGGAATCTTTCTTATGTAATGCCATATGATACCTTTTTATTAACAGCTAATGTTTTTATTATTATTATTATTAATTGATCTTATACTTCATCGATAATAATTTATTATTTCGTGGCTAAAACACTTAGATTGTAAGGCCAGAATCAGAAGAAAAAAATTTATTATTAATGCAAATAAGTGTTTTGCGAAATTGGGCATATCCTATTAATTTAAGTAAATAATTCAGAGTGTTATCGGTATTTTGCAAAGTTTGAGGTTATGTAAACGATTTAAACGTATAAATTATACTGCTATTCACCCTGTATATTGTATTATTCTAACATATTTTTGTTACAAATGGGCGTTTTTAAAAAGCCTAATAATGTTTTTGGAAATACCTATACATAACAAATTTCTACCTAAAAGGTTATGTGAACCGTTAAGCGCAATGCTATTCACCCTGTATATTAACTTAATAATAACATATTTTTGTTTTAAATAGGTACGTACTGTTAAAGGAAACGCCTCTGTTCGGCGAACCACCTAAAACTGATCTGTTCGGCGAACCGCCTAAAAACCGACCGATCGAACGCTTAAAATTGGTTTGGCGAACCGTCTAAAACCGACCCGTTCGGCGAACTGTTCTGTTCTGTTACAACAGCTGTAGACGACATCGAGTCCTTGGTAAGTGACCTTTATTATTACCCTGTATATATATATATTAAATTTTATTTCTAAAATATTTTGTTACAAATAAATCATAAGAGAGAGTACTTAGCAGTAGTGACCAAATATAGTGGCCACTCCCCTCCATTTTTTTACCCCCACCCCACCCCCTGGCCTTGACTGTTACTGCTCCGCTCCGGGGGTAAAAAAATGGAGGAGGGAGTGGCCACTATATTTGTTCTGCTTGACCTTGATAATTATTGCGTATGCGTGCCCTTTCCTTTGTTCTGCTTTACCTTGATAATTACTGCGCATGCCCGCCCAATTGGCCTTGGTACTGTGTGCACCATTCTTTTGCTCCTCGACCTTGAACTTGAATGGGCGTGCGTGGCCCTTCTTCGACCCGAATGCTTTTCCCCACATACACTTGGCTTTGTATTATAAAGGCAGAGCGCGGTGAGGTGAACGACCATTTTACCAAACAGTTAATACGGTATTTTTGTTAGTTTGTGACCCCAAACAGGTGTCAGGTAGTACCTGCGATACCTGGTCTTTACAAAATTTTAAAACGTGGTATTTTATAAGGATATGTTTTAAAAATATTTTCATGTATTTGTGCCTTAAAAAAGGTTAAACAAAAAATTTGTTTGTTAATTTTATTATTTATAAATATTCTTTTTTGGGTAACATGGGGCAAATTGAAACACTGTACAGTCTAATAAATATATTTATTTAATGTTACATTAAAAAGTACATTTTGGTTTACAAAAATATTTATGTTAAAGGAAAAAGCCACACTTTTTACAAAAAAAAAACTCTAAAATAAAACAACGTAACAATAAAACGTACATAAAATTAAAGATACTTTACCATACAAAAAACATACAAATGCTATATTTAGGTTAAAGGAAAAAGCCATACTTTTTACAAAAACTCTAAAATAAAACAACGTAACAATAAAACGTACATAAAATTTAAGATTACTTTACCCTACAAAAAACATACAAATGCTATATTTAGGTTTACAAAAAAAACATTTTTGTTAAAAAAAAACATTTTTTTACAAAACACTGAATGTCTACTAAAATTAAACAATAAAACGTACATACGATAAAAGATATTTTAACATACAAAAAACATACAAATGCTATATTTAGGTTTACAATAAACATTTTCTGATTTTTTTCTTAGTACAGTTTGTGTTTTGTGACATTAAGACAAATAACTAAAAATGTTTGACAGAGTAAAATAAACAATTTTTATTAAAAAGTTTTTTCGTAAAACAAAAATTTGAAAAATGACCAAAAAATTTTTTAAAGTTCCGGGAAATGGGGGAATTGCCGGCCGCACCAGCACATTATCCAACACTTTAATTTTATCTTGTTCAGCACCTTGCCTTTTTAAAGGGAATGCCTCAAAAATGTCCTCTATGGCGTTGTCCTCTTTCTGGCTTTCTGATGGCAGCATGATGTATAAGACTGGAAGGTCCATACCAATGTTGTGAATATTAAATTGTTGTCTTTTATAGTTAATATTTATTTTGTTAATGTACATAAAAAAATGTATTTAGAAAGTATCATAAAATCACAGAACGTTATTGTCCTTGAAAGAAGTTGCCTTGGATGGATGTTTACAAAGTGGCCATGGTGGGAATGTTTATCTTTTACGCACACGCATCCCCACCACAGTAAAGGCGGTGGTGGCAGGGATGTTTATGTGTAGATACAAAGAAGGCGCAGACAGTCGAGATTTGACCTTCAAATGACTTTGAAATGATTCACCTTGACAAGGGCATTGGTGGGCGTCACCCTTAAACAAAGGGACTTGCCCTCGATTTTTAGTATAAAGATGGGTTACCTACACATAATAAATTCAATTTAAACCAAACTACAGTCAGTCAGAGTTATATTACGTTTTAAAAATCTAAAAATGTCTCAAAATATTTTAAGTTTGTTAGGCTTACAAGATAACCGTACTGAAATGGATTTAGATTTTTCCGTGTCGGACTTCCTAAATCCACAAAGTGATGAAGAAATGTCGGCAGCCATGAACGATTTCCTGAACTATGAAGTGGAAGAAGTTCAAGTCGTGGAAGAACCGAATCCGCAAAGTGATGAAGAAATGTCGGCAGTCATAGACGATTTCCTAAATTATGAAGTGGAAGAACCGAAAGTCGTGGAAGAACCGAAAGTCGTGGAAGAACCGAGGGTGCTTGTCCACAGTAATGTGGTAGTGCGGCCAGCTGTATCAATCTTGAGAAAATTATTGGCAGCCCCGCAGATACTAACATCGTATGAAATAACTGGTCAACTGCCTGGCGGTGCTTCAACTTCCACTGCTACCACGATTCCAACTCCAGCTCCAGCTATGGTTCCGACCCCTGCTATGGCTCCTGCCCCGACTCTTGCTCCTGCCCATGCAGCCACCTCAACTTCGAGACCATCTTTAGGCGGTGGTGAAAATTTCATCAGTAAACGAAAAACGTTGCCACCGCCACCGCCGAAGTATCCGCAAAAAGAAGTGTCAACCGTTACCTGTTGCCGCCAAAGAAGACTCCAGTCTGCCAGATTGGTTAAAAGGAGTACAGTGTGCAAGACGTCGAATCAATTTGGCGGCAATTGTAAAAGATAGGACGGAACTTTTAAAAGTGAAATTGGAGCAAGAAAGTGGTATTAGTGAGGCGGAGAGGGGTATTAGTAAAATGAAAGCCGAGCTTGTTAGAAAAGAACAACAACGTATGTTGTTAAAAAGAGACGCAGCTCTAACACGTAAGGAGTTGTCCTTTTATAACAAGCTCGACATACCAGAGGGATAAGCGATTTATAGTTTTTATTTATATTTATAATTTTAAGTTTAGGTTTAGGAAATTAGTTGTATTGTTTTAATTTTAGTTTATTTATAGTTAGCAGTAGAAAAGTAGTTTTATTGTTTTAATTTTAGTTTTATATTATTAATTTAAAAAATAAATAAATAAATAAATGTATTCTTTTCTTAAAATACACATTTTTTATTTTACCCAAAACACCTTTATCAAAATTTAAATAAAAAGAGTGATCTTTGAGCCTTTTAAAAAATAGAAAATTCTATACTTGTTTAAGCTTTTTTCTACTAAATATTTGCAAATACAACCAAAAATATTTTTAAATGTGTACAGAGATAATAAACATTTTTTTTTGCATCATATAATATTTTAAATTCTTAATTTGTAATATTGCAGACTTAAAATGACGCATGAAGATATAAAAAACATATTTATAGATACTAAAATTTACAAACAGGATTTCTATACTTTTTTAAATAAATAAATATTTGCAAATGCATCAAAAATATTTTTAAATGTGTAAAGAGATAAAAAACATGTTTTTTAAAATAATATCGTGGCCTAAAGAGAAAAATATAGAAATCTTAAAATCTTACGCAAAAAGTCTTTAAAAATGTTGTCCGAATTAAAACAGAACGAAAAATAGAAAAAAATGCAAAACATTATGTGGCAATTACTTATGTGTAGTGAAAAGAAGCTGGACAGCCCTCCCTCTATACCTGTTCGTACACTAAAATTAAACAATAAAACGTACATATGATAAAAGATATTTTAACATCCAAAAAACATACAAATGCTATATTTAGGTTTACAATAAATAGCTGACCCTGTTCAGCCCTATTGACCCCTATGAACTGGCCGATCGCCTGAAACAAAATAAATGAAAAAACCCCCATTTTTTTACAAAACACTGAAAATAAGACGTACATACACTAAAATTAAACAATAAAACGTACATATGACAAAAGATATTTTAACATACAAAAAAACATACAAATGCTTCATATCAGTGGCCACTGTATATCCATCTGATGTTTGCCCATTTAATTATTATATTCGTCAGATACTGAAAGCATATAGAACTAATAAAGCGTTACGGGTACTTTCTCCATCTGACTGTTTGATCCCATTTTCAATTAGTTATTCTCAGTCTAGTATATGAACTTAAACAGAAATCTTAGACATAGCAGCAATGATATATTTAAAGACGTTATTGGTATCTGCATATGCTTCTCGACCTATTTTCTAACAAAATCTACTATCATTCGATCCAAACGTGTATCTTTTAACGCAGGGCTATTTACTTCAGAATGCCAGGTAAAGAGGGCCGTTTGTGGCTAATTGCATATACAGACGTTTTAAAGTTAAGTCGGTACTATTGCTAACTTTCTTATTATTATCAGAGATACGACTTTGGTTAAATCAGCAAAGTTTTGAATTTTTTACACTGATTTACATGGTAAAAAACTAAACACAATTGAACATCTTGATTACGTAAGTTAATTATCTTTTAACGGTACTTACATCGATAAGACGCATAAAAGAACCGTTTTAGGCTTTTATCTCTGTTTATGAAATATTGGTACAGTTTATATATAATTTTAAATGGTATTTTTAAAATATGTTAATCAGCATAAAAATTCAAAACTTTGCCAAGTCGTATCTCTGATAATGAGAAAGTTAGCAATAGTGCCGACTTAACTTTAAACACCCCGTATATCTTTTTCACAACAGCGACACATTTTTAACGTGCTTTCTCCCCGAAGGCTTAGTGCACAAGCTTATAGATTTGTAAAAATTTTGGTAATTTTTTTCTATTTTTCTGTTTTAATTCGGTCAACATTTTTAAGTCATTTTTATTTTTCTGTATCTCAACTTTTAGGATTTCTATACTTGTTTAACCTTTTTTCAAATAAATATATTTTTTTAATGTGTAAATCTTATAGTTTTTTAGAAATATAAGTTTTTCTAGGAATATTGTAGACCTACCTATGACATGTACAGAGATATACATGAAAAAATATTTTTTTATTTTTAACGGGACTTTTTACCCATAAAACCCCAAACAGGTCTCAGGTACCTGATACGATCTGGTCTTTAGAAAATTATATAACACTGATACCGTCTTTTATACAATTTTAAATGATATTTTTGATATTTTTAAAAACGTGATATTTTATCTGCATATGTTTTTAGATTATTTATTTCTTAACAAAATATAATATCATTTATTTAAAAATGTGTTTTTTATCTCCGTATGTGTCATATAAACTTGTGCACCGGACCTTCGGGAGAAAGCACATTAAAAACGTGTCGCTGTTGTGAAAACGATATACAGGATGTTTTAAAGTTAAGTCGGTACTATTGCTAACTTTCTTATTATTATCAGAGATACGACTTTGGTTAAATCAGCAAAGTTTTGAATTTTTTACACTGATTTACATGGTAAAAACTAAACACAATTGAACATCTTGATTACGTAAGTTAATTATCTTTTAACGGTACTTACATCGATAAGACGCATAAAAGAACCGTTTTAGGCTTTTATCTCTGTTTATGAAATATTGGTACAGTTTATATATAATTTTAAATGGTATTTTTAAAATATGTTAATCAGCATAAAAAATTCAAAACTTTGCCAAGTCGTATCTCTGATAATGAGAAAGTTAGCAATAGTGCCGACTTAACTTTAAACACCCCGTATATCTTTTTCACAACAGCGACACATTTTTAACGTGCTTTCTCCCCGAAGGCTTAGTGCACAAGCTTATAGATTTGTAAAAATTTTGGTAATTTTTTTCTATTTTTCTGTTTTAATTCGGTCAACATTTTTAAGTCATTTTTATTTTTCTGTATCTCAACTTTTAGGATTTCTATACTTTTTTAACCTTTTTTCAAATAAATATATTTTTTTAATGTGTAAATCTTATAGTTTTTTAGAAATATAAGTTTTTCTAGGAATATTGTAGACCTACCTATGACATGTACAGAGATATACATGAAAAAATATTTTTTTATTTTTAACGGGACTTTTTACCCATAAAACCCCAAACAGGTCTCAGGTACCTGATACGATCTGGTCTTTAGAAAATTATATAACAGAAGCACTGTACATAAAATGTTCTCACTATACATAAATTACTATTCGTACATTCGTGGGTGTGTCGCTTTTTTTTTTTTTTTTTGATCTGTTTTATTTATAATGGCAGCTAAACAACATTATTTTATGTTTTTACATAATTTAAAGGAAACGGCCTTTTCATAACATTTTATTGTTAAAAATCATACAAATAAGACAAAAAACAAAAAATGATGGGTCGAGCAAAATAAACAATTTTTATTAGGAAAGTTTTTCGTAAAACAAAAATTTGAAAAATAATCCTTATAAAATACCACGTTTTACTATCCCATAGAGTATCTATCTATCTATAAAATAGTCCGGTTGCAGGCGGCCTTTTTGTATTTTTTTGGAATATTTTCAAAGGGTACCGAATTTGCGCTTTTAAAATGTTCTCACTATACATAAATTACTATTCATACATTCGTGGGTGTGTCGCACTCGGCTAACGCCGCGTGCAACAGTATTCCCTCTCGTGTGAAATTAGTCAGATTCCACACTTGTAATGTAATATACCATTGGACTTATTGTGTCTTGTTCGGAATGTAAAATCCCTTTATTTGATTTTTGTTAATATTTTTACTTCATTTGGATCGTTCCCCTTAATTGGTCGTTTACATGTGTTAACATTACAAAAATACTATGTCAAATAAATAATTTTATGATTAAACTTTGAGGATAAAACGGACAATTTTATAAGTAATAAAATTTTACCTGGTTTACTAACTAAAGGTGCAAGTCCATCTTCGAAATACTGGCAGGTAATTTCTCTATACAAGCGCAAGGTTAGTTCTCGTTTATGATGTGAACCGATGGGTGTACGTACTTCTAGTTTTCGCTTTAAAATGTTAACGTAAACCGAATATTCCTGTTTTATTAAAGATAATATTGTATGTGTTTTTGTGGCTGTGTAATTATAAGGATGACGTTTATAAGTGGGTAGTGTACTTATGTGTCCTTCGTATTTTTTCCCAATATGGATTAATCAGTATTTCTTTATTTTTGAGTTGTGATCCCTAAGTTTTATGGTGCCGTAATTCGGATTTAAAAAAATACGATTAGTGAGCAGTGTTGTGTTATCTTGTTCTTTAAAAGATGGATATAATATGGGCTTTTAAGGATTTACAGAGTTGCGGAACTTGAGCAGAGACCAAACGGGTATTTATAATAAACACTTTGATTTTTATTTATCTTTTGCTAGATAAAAAAATATCTACATGATAAGTCATTTTGAGATGCTTCTATAAAAATAATAAATATTATGTGATATAATATGATAATGATGTACATATATAACTTAAGAAGAATAATGGAAGATTTATTAATATTTAGAGTTAATTATTTTAACATGGTTGCATGTATTCACTTAACGCAAATTTCCAACCTAGGTGTTCTGACTAGTTTCGGGTTGAAATAAATATGGGTATCAGGTAGTCAGCCAATGTCCTTACCTTTTCTCAAAAAAGCGCGCCGAGAAGTCTAGGGCATAACAATACTAGAAAATTTTATTTAATCGTCTTATATGGGCCTTATTGAATGAAATGGGAGTTTTGTACTTATTAAAAAATAATCTATCGCAAACATGACAAACTGCTGTGGGAATCGCATAAACCAAAGAATACGTATCTTGCTGTGTTGCTTTTCGGTATTTCGTAAAAAGGATTCTTTTTGGACAAAGGCGGTTTAAAAACCATTGTCGTCTGATTTATCGCCGAAGACTAAAGAAAATATATATTATCGGATTAATACACATTTTTTTAAAGAAAATTTTATGCCACCTGTGACAACTGCCGTGGGAATTTCTGGTTGCTTTTCGGTATTTCATAAAAGGATTCTTTTGGCTTGACAACCATTGTCATCTTATTTATCTCCGAAGACTAAAGAAAATTTTTTGAAATAGCCGTGTGACCAAGTAATCTATCCACACTTTTGTGTAAATAGAATCGTTTAAAGCCTTTCGTATTTTTAGTAAGTGTGCTAAGCAAGAATACACATTTTTAGTACACTTCTTACAAAAATTATCGCATAGGCCCTATTTTTTCATAAGCTCTAATAAAAAATGCCTTATTTTAAATGGTTATATCTCTTTTAATAATTAAGTTATTAAGACAATTAAAAAAATGTTAACAAAGGTAAAGCTTTAACTTTATAGTACACGTACATCCTATAGGGTAATTAAAAGATTTTAAATTTTTTTGATCGCCCTGTATGATGTGCTAAAAATAGGCTGATTTCATTGTTAATACTTTAGAGTTTAATATTACTCTACAATTGTTTCGTCTTGTTAGGGATTTCTCAAGATACACATTTTTTAGTACACTTCCTACAAAAAAATTATCGCATAGGCCCGATTTTTTCATAAGCTCTAATAAAAAAATGTCTTATTTTAAATGATTATATCTCTTTTAATAATTAAGTTATTAAGACAATTAAAAAAAATGTTAACAAAGGTAAAGCTTTAACTTTATAGTACACGTACATCCTATAGGGTAATTAAAAGATTTTAATTTTTTTTGAAGTTTTTTAGTCATTGGACTTTTTATTTCAGGGTGGGTAGGCGGTTGTCATAAAGTTTGGAGTCATTTACATTTTTTTTAAGTGCTTTCCCACATAGGCCTAGTGCACTATATAGATATCAGCAAAAACAACAAAACATTTTGTTGTAATTTACCTATGTGTAGTGAAAAGCCGCTGAACAGTGACAAAATCCTATCGTGAAAAATAGGTTTTCTAACTAAACTACTTTTAAAAAATTCTGTCGTCCTATAGGGATTTCTCAAGATTACGTGTAGAATATTAGTATTATAAAGCATTAAAAAGATAAACAAAGTATTTCAACACCTCAAAAAATCGGTTCTTTTAAGAGCCACAAAATAATTTCAAAAGATATTCGTACATATTAAAAGCAGTAATACTTTTAAATTTTATTGTTTTGAAAACTCGCTTGTTTTAATACTTTTGAGTTAAATATTACTCTACAATATATATATATATATATATATATATATATATATATATATATATATATATATATATATATATATATATATATAATATATATATATATATATATATATATATATATATATATATATATATATATATATATATATAAGTCCAATGACTAAAAACTTCAAAAAAATTTTAAAATCTTTTAATTACCCTATAGGATGTACGTGTACTATAAAGTTAAAGCTTTACCTTTGTTAACATTTTTTTAATTGTCTTAATAACTTAATTATTAAAAGAGATATAACCATTTAAAATAAGACATTTTTTTATTAGAGCTTATGAAAAAATCGGGCCTATGCGATAGTTTTTTGTAGGAAGTGTACTAAAAATGTGTATCTTGAGAAATCCCTAACAAGACGAAACAATTGTAGAGTAATATTAAACTCTAAAGTATTAACAATGAAATCAGCCTATTTTTAGCACATCATACAGGGTGATCAAAAAAATTTAAAATCTTTTAATTACCCTATAGGATGTACGTGTACTATAAAGTTAAAGCTTTACCTTTGTTAACATTTTTTTAATTGTCTTAATAACTTAATTATTAAAAGAGATATAACCATTTAAAATAAGGCATTTTTTTATTAGAGCTTATGAAAAAGCCATTTTTTTGATCTGTTTTATTTATAATGGCAGCTAAACAACATTATTTTATGTTTTTACATAATTTAAAGGAAACGGCCTTTTCATAACATTTTATTGTTAAAAATCATACAAATAAGACAAAAAACAAAAAATGTTGGGTCGAGCAAAATACACAATTTTTATTAGGAAAGTTTTTTCGTAAAACAAAAATTTGAAAAATACCACGTTTCACTATCCCATAGAGTATCGGCGCGTTGCTGTAAAGGATAGCGGCGCCTTTTTCGACACTTAGAAAAATTTTGGTCATTTTTAAAATTTTTGTTTTACAAAAACTTTCTTAATAAAAATTGTTTATTTTACTCTGCCCAACATTTTTAGTTATTTGTCTTAATATCACAAAACACAAATTGTACTAAGAAATAGTCAGTTTTATTTATAAAAAAAAAATACATTACATACAGAATACATATAACTTAATAAATAAACATAAAATTGTATCTACCTTTAAACACACACTGTTAAGACAAAATACATTTTTGAAGTCGTTTCCCCACCAGGTTAAACTATGTTGGTCTTAACAATATATATTATAAAATATAAATAACATGTATTGTTTCACAACAGTTGTTATGCCCTAGACTTCTCGGCGCGCTTTTTTAAAGTGCTTTCCCCACGTAGGCCTAATGCACTATATAGTGTAACAGATTTTAAAAAATTTTTAATCACCACCATAACCGAATTGTCGGTATTCCGCGCGGGTAAGCGAAATACCCCGAAAAACCTTTCCTCTTCGTCGGAATCCATTTCATCGTCATCATCGTACTCCCGCTCATAAAAATCATCCTCAGAGGAAGTATCCATTGTTGTCTGAGGCGATGCTGCTGAACTGGACCGAGGAGATAAGGTCCCTACGACATCTTCATTGGGCTGGTTTGATGCCCAAAAGTCCTCATTCGGTTCAAAACTTGGTGATTCTGGCCGGGGACCTGGACGAACAGGTGAGTGGTTCGCTCGCATTTGCTCAGCCCAAAATTCTTCAATTGGCTGAAAGGCTGGTGATGGTGGCCGGGTTCCTGGAGGGCTTGTATTAACACGAACAGGTGACTGGTTCGCCGTCATTCGTATTTGATCTTCTGTTAACCCCTCAACAGACATTCTCTGTGGTATTTATCACACCACTCACAAAACCCCATCACCCCAACTATTTTTTTAAAATGTTCACACTTTACACACATCTGTTTTCCATTGACCGAAAAAGGCTTCACAATCGCGACCACTTTATTTTCCATTTTAAGAAAATTTTAAAAAGAAAGTATAAAAATTGCAATAAGATGGTTTTAGTAATCTTGAAGATGTACTAATGAATCAAGGACTAAAGCTGCGTATATTTATACACGGTTTCAAGTTTTTTTTTTTGCATCTACACATAAACATCCCTGCCACCACCGCCTTTACTGTGGTGGGGATGCGTGTGCGTAAAAGATAAACATTCCCACCATGGCCACTTTGTAAACATCCATCCAAGGCAACTTCTTTCAAGGACAATAACGTTCTGTGATTTTATGATACTTTCTAAATACATTTTTTTATGTACATTAACAAAATAAATATTAACTATAAAAGACAACAATTTAATATTCACAACATTGGTATGGACCTTCCAGTCTTATACATCATGCTGCCATCAGAAAGCCAGAAAGAGGACAACGCCATAGAGGACATTTTTTGAGGCATTTCCTTTAAAAAGGCAAGGTGCTGAACAAGATAAAATTAAAGTGTTGGATAATGTGCTGGTGCGGCCGGCAATTCCCCCATTTCACAGAACTTAAAAAAATTTTTTGGTCATTTTTCAAATTTTTGTTTTACGAAAAAATTTCTTAATAAAAATTGTTTATTTTGCTCTGCCAAACATTTTTAGTTATTTGTCTTAATGTCATATCTTAACTCATAAACAATGAAAATTTCGAAAGCCTTTTTTTTTTTTTTTTTTTTGAACTCTTAAGTTAAAACTAAAATAAACTGATCCACTAATGGTGTAAAGCTAACGGTAGAAACTAGGTAAAGTTTGCAAAAGAAAAACTATTTAATATATATAATATTTTTATTAACACGTCTTTAAAACTTTTAATTAGGTTTTAAACAAAATGTTTACAGCTCCTAACAGTCTACTTGAATATCTTGCCTTCTTGACTAGCCATCACACAACACACACTTATTAGGTAATGAATACATTTAATTATGTCTATTAAAAACTCTTTTCTTTAAAAAAGAAACTAAAAAGCTAAAAAACCACGTAGAAAACAAATGCACAAAGCGGTCGTAGCTAATTTTACCATCATTTTATTTTTTTATTCGCTCCAAAATACATAATAAACATTTTGTTTGACCTAATTTTTTATTTGTATGATTTTTAACAATAAAATGTTATGAAAAGGCCGTTTCCTTTAAATTATGTAAAAAAACATAAAATAATGTTGTTTAGCTACCATTATAAATAAAACAGATCAAAAAAGCCGAGTGCGACACACCCACGAATGTATGAATAGTAATTTATGTATAGTGAGAACATTTTAAAAGCGCAAATTCGGTACCCTTTGAAAATATTCCAAAAAATACAAAAAGGCCGCCTGCAACCGGACTATTTTATAGATAGATAGATACTCTATGGGATAGTAAACCGTGGTATTTTATAAGGATTATTTTTCAAATTTTTGTTTTACGAAAAAACTTTCCTAATAAAAATTGTTTATTTTGCTCGACCCATCATTTTTTGTTTTTTGTCTTATTTGTATGATTTTTAACAATAAAATGTTATGAAAAGGCCGTTTCCTTTAAATTATGTAAAAACATAAAATAATGTTGTTTAGCTGCCATTATAAATAAAACAGATCAAAAAAAAAAAAGCGACACACCCACGAATGTACGAATAGTAATTTATGTATAGTGAGAACATTTTAAAAACGCAAATTCGGTACCCTTTGAAAATATTCCAAAAAATACAAAAAAGGCCTCCTGCAACCGGATTATTTTATAGAAAGGCGCCGCTATCCTTTACAGCGACGCGCCGATACTCTATGGGATAGTAAAACGTGGTATTTTATAAGGATTATTTTTTAAATTTTTGTTTTACGAGAAAACTTTCCTAATAAAAATTGTTTATTTTGCTCGACCCAACATTTTTTGTTTTTTTGTCTTATTTGTATGATTTTTAACAATAAAATGTTATGAAAAGGCCGTTTCCTTTAAATTATGTAAAAAACATAAAATAATGTTATAATACAAAATATTTTACTCCCTTTAAAGACAGTTAAAAGAAAACGTCCTGCTTTTCTATGCTATCCACCACGACTCTCTCCCCAGACCGGTTTCGCCTGCCTTACAGGACTCCTCAGTGAGGCTGTATCGAGTCGTGGTGAATAGCATAGGAAACCAGCGTCCTCTTATTAGACAAGTTTCGTTGTCCAGCGGTAGGATATTAAATCCTGCCGTTGATGCCCTACTGAAATTGCATGATGACATGTTGCTGTCTAGAAGAAATATGATATAAAATTCAGTGGCAATCACCCTTAGTAGTCTAAATCCCCTCTCTAAAAACCCCTCTCTAAAATAATATATTGGACTTATAAAAATTTTGGTCATTTTTCAAATTTTTGTTTTACGAAAAAACTTTCTTAATAAAAATTGTTTATTTTGCTCTGCCAAACATTTTTATATCTTGCCTTCTTGACTAGCCATCACACAACACACACTTATTAGGTAATAAATACATTTAATTATGTCTATTAAAAACTCTCTTTTTTAAAAAGAAACTAAAAAGCTAAAAAACCAAAAAAAAAACATGTTTTAAATACGTTTTAAATAAATAATATTGAATTTTGTTAAGAAATAAATTATCTAAAAACATATGCAGATAAAATACCACGTTTTTAAAAAATATATCAGTGTAAAAAATTCAAAACTTTGCTGATTTAACCAAAGTCGTATCTCTGATAATAATAGGAAAGTTAGCAATAGTACCGACTTAACTTTAAAACATCCTGTATATCGTTTTCACAACAGCGACACGTTTTTAATGTGCTTTCTCCCGAAGGTCTGGTGCACAAGTTTGACGCTTTCGAGTCGAAAACGGCCCTTTTACCTGGATTTGAGTAAAAGTCACGTTAAAAGATACGTTGGATA
>JACEGR010006832.1:0-56275 GCA_014170235.1 Listronotus bonariensis | reverse complement strand
CATAAACATAACCGAAAAAGTTTATAATCACTAAATCGCAATCACTATCCAGCGATCGCAGTCGCCGTTTAATGTTGAGGTTACGGGCAACACCACCTTGTAAATGAAAGAGTGAATGCGAACTGCGAATATTAAAGAGTTATTTTTTCACTGCTTTCGCCAGGCGCAAGTAGCAGCTACCAAAATGATTTGTTAGTAACCCGTGATTGGTAGCAGCGACTGCGATCGCAGTCACACCCCTATATTTCACTAATCTGACAATTTGGGAGTGACGTAAAAAAGCGGAGGGCTACAAAGTTTAAAAAAACGTCATTTTGATACTCTTGATCGCGGCACATTTTTTTATATTTTTTTAAAAGAAATTCAAGGATAACGATAAATATAAGTACAGGGTGTCTTTAAAAGATCTGTGCAAAATACTACCATAGACTCCTTGGACCAAAACATACATATCTAAGGCAATTCACCCTAGTCAAAAAGTTGATAGTTTGCAAGATATAGGGTGTATAAAGTTATTATTTTATTTAAGTTAATTTTAAATATTTCATTTATTATTACATTTTCTTAAAGTAATAAATCGAAAGCCACTAACAATTTTGCTGCTAAATATAGAGGAAGCCACCTAATGTCCCTTGCTTTTGTTTAAAGTGCCATTACTTGCTTTTGCCTCGGTATAATATGATTCTTGTCGATAATTTTTATTTCTGCACATTTTTTCTATATAAAACGTATAGTAACGCTACGAGCAACCGTCTCTAAGATATTTTAGAATAAACATTTTATTTCACATAAAATATTTCCTTCTTACTCCTTTACGGTTTATTTAGGCCACCCGGGTTTCTTAAAAATGTCTGTACAAATTAATACTACAATTTCCTAACTCCTAAGAACAACGATATGACCCATATGCCTTAGTTGAAAATTTAATCGTTTGTGAGATACAGAATGTCCACGTAAAAAAATTAATGAAAAATTTTACACCCTACATCTTGCGCACCAGCAACCTTTCGACTAAGGTAAGTTGCATTAGATCGTTGTATTTTGGCATAAAGAATTTGTGGTAGCATTTTATACAGACCTTTTGGACACTACCAGGTGGCCTAGATAAAGCTTAAATTAATGCAATGTCAAACTTTTGTATGAAATATCTTAAAAACGGTTGCTCGAGCGATATTTATTAAGTAAACCTTTTTTGTGCTAAAAATATTGCAGAATAAAGATTTTTCACCAAAATAAAAATATACCCAGGCAAACAGTTCTGACAATCTAAACCTAAGCAAAGGACCACAGGTGGCTACCTCTATATTTTACGACAAAAACATTACTATGTTTTGATTTCCTACTCTAAAAACCTTTTAACTCTGAATTTTACGAATTTTTTTATAATAAGTGAAATGTTTAAAAATTAATAAAATATAGTAAAATCTAGCAAACGATTAACTTTTTGACTAATGTAAATTGCTTTAGATTGTTGTATTTCGGTCCAAGGAAATTCTGGTAGTATTTTTTATGTACAGATTTTTTAGAGACACGATATATAATCCGATACGATCCGAACGATTTCCACAAGCAGAAATAATTACAGTATTTTTTGACATATTTAAAAATCTTTAGCCGCTTTCCCCACAGATATAAAGGTATACATTATATATATTTTTGTCTTTTTATTATCTAAGCTTTGCATCCCAATAGGTCTTTATGACGCTCGAGTAAATCCCCATTTTAGCCCACGATGTTAACTCCCCTACTGTATGTATGGGGAATATTCGTGGTAGACTCGTCAAAAAAACCTTCCTAAAAAGGTTTTAAAAGTTTTATTATTATAAAGCCAATTTTATTACTGGCCCAGGGACAAAAATATCTTTTGTTTCTGGGGGATAATTTACCCCGGGCAACCCTTTCGCTTAAAAATATTCAAAATATATCGATAATATACCATAAACTATATATACTATTACCATATTTTACTAAAAATGCCTAAAATAGGCAAATGCATATGATCCAGTCTCAATTTACAACATTTGTGCAGGAGTTATGCTTATTTAGTAAAACTATGTTTGTTACCATGGCATAAGACTTATCGTGTTTATTTAAAAAAAAATTAAATGTTTAAAATTACATTTTGTTTTTTACGTCCTTACTTTCAGTCGATTACTTAAAATCAACCTTAACTTTTTTATTTTTAGCAACCACTTTTGCACACCTTTTAAAACACCTATTATTTTTTCCAGACAAACACGAACATAACAACGGACATATTTTTAGAATAGAAAAATATTTATAATATCTACTACATCTATTTGTTTTAAACGTGGGACTTAGAACTACATCTTGGCAAAAATTCAAAGCGCAAAATTGAATAATTTCGTTTTATAATAGATACTTAAAGTTTCGAAACTCAAAGTACTTTAGAATTTATTTGATACAACACTTAATTGTTAACGGAAAACTTTTGCAACTTTAAATTTTTAAAGTTACCTTAAGGTTTTTAAAAATGTTAGCGCTAAACTACGATAAGACTTATGGAGCTAAAATGCATTATTCTACCGAACATAGATATTATTTTGACAAGTTTTTGAATTTGTATTGGCCTTTAAGGGCCCATAGACACCCATATTTACCTTATGACCTTTTGGATTTGTGGCCTACTGAACATCACTTACGAAAAATTAGAGTAAGTATTTTTTTAAGTTTTTGTTTCAAAATACTTATATTTTTAAAATTTACTTTAAAAAAAAAATAAAATAATATTTAAACATAGGCAACATTTTTAATTTCCTAATTATTTTTTTATTTAGGACATTTATCATTTTTAATTTATAAAAAATATTAATAAGCACATAAGTAAAAATAAGTATTTAACCTAGTTATTTAAAATAAAATATTTAATTTAATTATTAATGACAAATATTTTAGGTTAATAATTAAATCTTAATTGTTACACTTTATTATTATTGTCTTATTTTAAAAATATTTTTTAAAGTAATTAATACAATAAGGTAGCTGCAAAATCCACAAATTAAACCTTAATTTTTATCTTATATTTTTATGTTAAAAAAATTTGAAAAAATATACATTTTTTGTAACTTACAAATATGAAGGTAGAGCCATATTTTTATAATGGTGGTTAAATTAAATTAACCTTTTATTTTAAGACTTAACGTTGCTTTTAACAAAGCTTCTGTAATTATTTTTGCGTAAAAATCTTACACAAAAACGGCCTTAATAATAATATTAGAAGGACTATCTTCGCGATACCAAACTCTAAAACAGTTAATCTAAAAAAATTACCACATTCATGAATAAAATTACATTCCCCACAAAAATCTTCTTGTATATTGTCATCAATTATTTTTGCAATTTTTGTAGGGAACTTAAATTTCCTTTAATATTGTGTGTTGGTAATATTTTTAGATCAATAATTTGCTAATTTGCATAAAACAAAAAGATTGTTATCAAAAAACTCTTAGTCGCGAAGATAAAATTTATTAAATTAAAAACAAAATTTTCTTTACAATGCAGCACTGTTAGATTTATAATTTTTAGAAGGCATTGCTTTTTATTTTTAATGTTGATAAATACAAAATCTAAATAATGAATGTTTTTAGGTAAGAAATAACTTATATGGAATCTAGAATGAAGCAACAAACGAACGTTTAGGACCTTAATGACAATAGTTAAATAGCAACACAGAAATAAAAAGTAGAATGATATTTAGCCTAAAAATTTGAAAGTAATTATTGTTATTATTAAACAGCATTCAATAAGATCTATTAATTTTTTACCTAATTATAAATAAAGAACATATTTTTTGTTTTAACTGATGTGCAAAATAAGTTAGCAAATATTCTTTATAAATGGAGGTAATAGAATGTAAATTTTGCATGAAAAATAAACTATTTTTTATATAATGGGTAAAGTTTTATTTTCTTTTGATGAATCTCTATACTTTAAGCCCTTTATATTGAGAAAAGAACGTAGCAAGTGACTATAGTTATTGACTTTTTAAGCCAATGTAATGCATTTTTTTTCTTAATCGAAAGTGCCCGAAGTATATTCCAAATTAATTACAGCATAAAAACGGTATTGTAACAAAAATTTATTAAACTTATCATGGCTAAGCAAAAAAGCGATGCTAAGAAATAAGTAATACTGGTTTTTGAAAGGATTTCATATAGGATAACGATTTTTTCCTCTTAATTAAATTTAACGTACAAATTTACTTTATTCCTTCTAACTTTTGATGCATTTGAATAATTAAAAACTGTTATGGTAAATCAAACAAGAATATTGACTTTCAAAAAATACGTTAAAAAGTTAATCATAGAAGGTTTTATAAGGCAAATTCATTTTGATGACCATTTTCATGACTACGTCACATCACCTACGTCATCATGAATTTTTGACGTGATCGGGTTCCCTGTGGTCCAAAGTCATAAGGCAAATTTATTAAGTCCCCACAATTTTGGACCACTAGAAACCCAATTACGTAAAATATTCATAATGACGTCATTGTTTTATATAAACGACGTGACGTAGTCATGAACACGGTCAGCAAAATGAATTCGCCCATAGTGTCAAAGTAAAGAAAGCATTTTAAATTAATTTTAATAATTTTTGTTACGTTACCAATGTTTAATGAAACTCGGTATTTTTTAAATTTAAATACCAAAGATCTTATATTTTTTTATGTGTTAAATGGAGGGCGCTATCTACAAAACTTTAAATTTTTTTAAATCGTCGCATCTTTAGTGTGCTACCCTGTATACCATCCTCAAAAAACTACAAACATGCATTTGTTACAAACAAACCAAATTAATTTTAGTCTGAAAAGTTACACTTACTTTACTATAATAACCTTTGTTAATAACTTAAAGCAGCAAACATACAACTTACAATTAGTAAATTATTCGTAAATCGTATGAAAGTTTTAATGTAAATCAACAACTTATAGACCAACTGTAGTGTGCTACCCTGTATATACTATTCACAAAAAAGTACATTTTGACAATTTCTCTGAGCAACCATTTTCAAAATATTTTTATTTAAGTTTTTTAGTTAAACCTAAATAAATTAAATAATTCCTTGAATTACAGCGTATTAGTCACTAAATTAATCATTAGCAGACAAAATATAGTGACTCACCCAGTTGTGCCAATTTTTTTCCTTTTATTGGCATTTTCTTGCGTCTTAGACCTCCAACCGTCTAAAGTCTGGCTTATGTCATAACCCTTTTCAGTATTTATGTAAAGCCGCTCTGTTAAATTAAAATCCGTCTTCCACTTCAAATTTATAAAATCTTTGTTAAGTGCAAAAAAAAATTAATACATTTTATACAGAAATAAAATAATAATGTCTGTCAGACTAAGGGTTAATAACCAACAGGGTTCTTTGGCTAACCTTTGAAACTTTTTACCAAGTTTAAAATACACAGACATTTACAGACCAAATACAAGAAATTTGTAAAGTACAAACATGCATTTGTTACGAACAAACCAGGACTAGTAATTAATTTTAGTCTGAAAAGTTACACTTACTTTGAATAATAAAAACAAACCCGTAGTTAATAACTCAAAACAGCAAACTCGGTAAATAATTCGTAAATCGTACAAAAGTTTTAATGCAAATCAACAACTAAGAACAACAGACATTTAGCCAAGTCAGAAGTCAGCATATAACACTTCCTTAAATATTAGGCTTTCAGGGTAAATATTTTTTAAATTGAAAAAACGATTACTAAAATTTAGTAAAAAGGCAAAAACCTAACTTTTTTTTTATAATTAATTACTGAGAATAATAATATTATTAATTAAATAAAACTACTTACAACAACACTTAACACACGCATTAAAATGTAGGTATTTTTTGCAATTGAACAAAAACATATTAACCGTGATAGTGCATTATACAGGGTGTTACAGAATGTTGTTAAATATATTAAAGAGCAGATTTTACATCATACTGAGAAAATATAGAAAAGTTTATTTAAACATGGGTACGCCAAATTTTTCGTTTTCAAGATACAGGGTGTTAAGCTTTTCAAAAAACTAAAAATTTCGTAAAAGTATATTTGTAAAAAATGTTAGACTATATTTAAACCTTATTTAAAACTATTTATTGATGATGTTACATAATTGCTAAAAAAACATATATAACTTAATTTTCAAAAGGCAAACCTTCCGCAATGCTTTTTTAATGGTACTTTAAAATTTTTATATTAAGTGAATTTTTCTTTAAGCTAAACAAGATACGCAAAAAAATTGAAAAAATAAAAGCTGCATATTAATTTGCTTTATCTAAAGAAGGTAAAAAAAATTACACACAATTACAAACGTTGGTGGCGTACCGTTTTTTGTTAACAATATTTCTTCAGGTGCTGTTGGAAACGCCACTGGACTTATTAAATATATTTAAGTAAGAGATACATTAGCTCTTTAATGCCATATAATATCATTTCCAAATTAAAACAAAATTAGGTGAAGGATATTTAAGATATATAAAAAAGTATTTCTTTACAAGCTTAACACCTTGCATCATAAAAACGGACAATTTACGGACCCTATAAACATGGGTCCGTAAAACTATTTTTCATATTTTTATTAGTAATATGGACCCCTATTTTTTTGACAACATTCTGTGATACCTGTATTTATTAGTGCAGTAAAAAAAATTCAAAATTCACAAGAATCCTGCACTTTATAATAGGGGCTTGAAGATCCTTTGACAAATGATGTGAGAACCCGTGACTTCTAATTTTACCAAAAATTTCAATAATTTTAATTTTTCTATAAGACACCAAGTACTTTTTAAAATTTTATAATTTCGTATCAAATAATTTTTGACCTCCATGACCACTTAGACAAAAGACGTCCAATTTTGACAAATGGCGTACCGTTGAAATATTCAAAATGCAATAATACAGCGTTTCTATTTTAAAACTCAAAAGGCATTCATCAAATGTTAATTTTTTAAGGTGGTATACGAAGGATGTAAACAAATATGAATTTTGCATAATAGGAAAGTACCTCTATATTTTATAATATCAAAAATTTTTATTAGAAAAAGATGTAAAAGATTAAAAATAAAATGTAACAATGCATCCTTGTTCATTTTTTTCGTTGTTTTCACAGTTTTATGCTTTCTTTACATATTAGATTTTAAAATAAACATGAACTAATGTACAAATTTAAATTTTTACCGTTAACGCATAAAAAAATTCAAAAAAGGAGTGTAATTTCAATCGATAGGCAAGACAAGTTTGCATATCGATATCATAATTCGCAAATCGGCTAACTTTATATTCACAAAATTTTATAGCACAGAAAAAAGTATTTTAGAAATAATATTTTAAAAAATTAAAATTGGGCTTTTTAACCTTTGTTTGAGTAAATTAATGTTTTTGGGGTTATTTTAAATAAGAAAAACCGTAGATATTCTTTCAGGTTTATAGTTTATAATAGTCCAAGTAACTACCCTTTATTTTTCAGGATAATAGAGTTAGCCAATTTGCGAATTACGGTATCGATATTTGAATGTTATTTTTAATCCTAAACATCCTTTCTTTATAAAAATTTTCGATTATATGAAAAATAAAGGTACTTTTCTCTTAAGCAAAATTCATATTTTCTGACATAACTCGCATAACACTCCCACAAATGTATATCTGATGATGGCATTTTGGGTTTTAGAACTTGAAGAACTTTTTATAAGGAAATACTTTTTCGGTATTAATTATAATTAATAATAATAAAAAGTTTTCCATATGGTGCGAACTTAAGTAGACACGCTGTATATGAAAATAAAATATAAAAGTGGCTTTAGGCTGCATTCTAAAAGCATAGGTCACAGGAAGCCACGTGAAATAAAAATACGTATAGAGAATATAGATGTATTTAATTAACAGCCTCGATCACCAAAGGGCGCAAACAAGTTTCTTGCAAAGGTTTCCTAAAACCTAAAGATTGTATGCAACAATATAACACCTTTTAAGTAAGTAACTTTGGTTCCTAAAGGTGTATCTGAGAATTGTAGGGTTTAAGGTATCCCTGCAATATATTTAAAAAGTATATTGTTAAAAACTACAAAAAATTAATCTTTTACTAATTAATTATAATATGGTATAATCAAATACTAATTAGACCAGCCTATAAAATTTAATGAAACGGATAACCAAAATATCATCGTTAGTTCTGCTACATCCAGTATTCGAAAAATTAGTTTTCCTAACTTTAATTATGTAGTTGATTAAATTAAAAATATTACCTTGGCGTTTATCCAGAAATGTGATTTTCTGACATACGCTACCAATATTTTTTACCAATTTGTTATGAGCTACCACACTCGACTTTGAGCAACGAACTTGAAAAATCGGTAAGTACTTGGCTTGGTAAAACTGACGTAATTAGCTAAAGCTTTTCTAAATTATGCAAAAACTTGTGTATTATTTAATTGTATTTTTATTTGTAAGATTTAACAATATAGCACTTCTCAAGTTATATGTATTTTTCTAATTTTATTTTTGTTACTGATTTTATTTTATATACTGGCTAAGTATCTAAATTATTATTTGTATATACAAAAATTCTATATTCTTCTAAACCTGTTTAAATTAAAATAGGTCAATATTTTCTTTACATTTTACTCTTCTAACCAAGTCGCGCATGATGCGCCTCTTTTTACCTTTTTACGATCTTACACGTAATTTTGATTTTTGCCTTACAGTTTTCTTTCTGATAAAACAATGTAATGAAGTCAACTTTTTCAACTAAAAGATATACAGGATGTTTCAAAACTATGAGATTAAACTTCTAGGGGTTATTCAGTGCAACAGTCAAAAACATTTGCAGTATAGTGACCCGTCAACCAAATCGTATATCTAACCGTAAAGACCTAAAAACAAATTAAAAACTCAATCTTAGAATTTGTTTCTGCTTACAAAATCGTTTATCTAATCGTAAAGACACAGACAACAAATTAAAAACTCAATCTTAGAATTTGTTTCTGCCTACAAAATCGTTTATCTAACCGTAAACACCCAGAAACAAATTAAAAACCTAATCTTAGAATTGTTTCTGCTTACAAAATCGTTTATTTAACCGTAAAGACCCAGAAACAGATTAAAAACTCAATTTTATAATTTGTTTCTGCTTACAAAATCGTATATCTAACCGTAAAGACCCAAAACAAGTTAAAAACTCAATCTTAGAATTTTTTTCTGCTTACAAAATTGTATATCTAACAGTCCGAAAAAGTGTCACTACGGCTCTACAGCCCTAAGTCGTGTTAAAATTTAGAAAAACGGAATTTTTTCCTTTTGTACATGATATCTTTACAAAAATTGTTCAAAATGTCAATGTCAATGTCAATGTTTAAAATTTTTATTATATTTTATTTTATTTTATTTTATTAATAGTTTTTTTTTCAATTTAATTATTTTATTGTTTTTTATTTAATAATTTTGTTGTGATGATATCATTTAAAAAAGGCAGAAATTAAATTCGTTCGCGTCTTAGGGCCGTAGTGCCGTCGTTACACTTTTCAGAACATGGGTCCCTATACTCAAACGTTTTCTATTCTTGCCCTAAATAACCCTTAGAAGTTTGATCCCATAGTTCCAAAATTCCTATTTGTCACAATGCTCTTCCATAGTTGTTCTGCTCATAACAGTATTCCCAACTCTAGTATAGTTTCTCAAGCCAGTCTCTAAGTCTGTCCGTTTTATTAATTTTTTTCTAACCCATTTTTAATTTACCCATAAATTGGTTTACTGTTTCCACATAATTATTATACGATATTTTAGACAAAATGCTAACCTTATCCTACGATCCTGTTTTTGGTCACAAGTACTACCAACATGTACCCTATTCGAAATACTACACGGAATATAACATACGAGGACCCATGGATTTTTATGAGCCAACCAGAAAAAGTAAATGGTATCCTCATTACTGGCCCGCACATTTAATGGAATATGTTCCTACTAATTATGCCCTAAGGCAATTAAGAGTAAGTGTATACAGGGTGTTACGGAATGTTGTTAAAAACATTTAAGGACAGATTCTACCATCTGAAAATATGAAAAAAAGTTTATATACAGTGTGTCCACGTAAGTTGGCGTCATATGGAGAATTTTTTTATTTTGAATTTAAAGTTATTCTTTATAATAAATTTTGCATGGTTGACAACCTAAAAGCAACTATTAGATATTAAATTTTATCCGTCATCGACGAGTATTGACTAAAAATATTATTTTTGCTTAAGAGTAAAGTACTTGTATTTTTGCTAATATCAAAAATAAAAAAGATGTCTGACAATTAAGAATTGCTTTCAAATATGTAGCTTTTGTTTATTTACAAAAAGTATATACAATTCAATTTTTTGTTCTGCCATAATGGTAAAAACTTTTGTTTTTTTCATTAGTGCAGTACATTTCATGATTATAAATTTTATAGGACAATTTTAAATAATTTTATTAAATTTAGTGACATTTTTCTTTTTAATTAACAAAATTACATATTTGGTAGTAGTTTTTAATTACAAACATCATTTTCTTTATAACAATTTGCGATATTAGCAAAGATAAAGGTATTTTACTCTTGAGCAAAAATTACATTTATGGCCAAACCTCGTAGATCACTGACACAATTTGATATCTGATGATTGTATTTTAGAGTTTTCGACCATGCAGAACTTTTTATGGAGAATAACTTTTTTCCGTAAAATTAAAAATAAACTGTATTCCATATGACGCCAACTAACGTATTTTAATTAACATTCTGCAACACCCTGCAGATCCTGTATAGATTTAAACTGATTATTTGGTTTTTAAAACTTAACGCTTATGAAGCATTCTCTATATAATTCGAATTATTTTGCATATTAAAAAAAAATAGGCGAAAAACTTACTAACAAAAATAAACTGATTTAAAAAATTTCAGATATTTATTTTACATAAATAGCTTAATCTTATAATAAACTGAATTGTATATCTAACATATAAAAAAATTCGTAAATTTATACATTATTTTTAGCTTGTATTAAACAAATTTGTTCATATTTTCTACAAGAAATATTATTTAAAATACATATTTTTATTTATTTTATGTTATATAATATTTAAAACAAATTTTAAAGCCGCATAGATAACAATTTTTTTTTATTAGTAAAATTTAATAATCTATTAAATTGTATCATTACTTTTTATGTTAATTGTTTTAAGTGTTAACATACAGTATATCCAAGGATACATAACAATAGGACAAATGGACCATACAATTACAAAATTTTAATAAAAAGTCGTGTATGACAACTGCTTTTGCTTCCTAAAAAACAAGAATCACGTTAAGATATCTGCTTTGTTTTGTACAGAGTAGTATAAAAGTATAAAAATGTGAAAATAAACCAAGTAGAAACTGGCATTTATTTTTAATAATTCAACAAAATGTCAAGTAAAAGTGGTTTTTAGAATTAAATAAGGAACCCATATCTAAAATTTCACATGAAATAAACAACTTTTTTTTCAGTATCATATTTTTATATTTAGTTCATGTTTCACACTTTTTTAAACTTATTTTGACATTGTTGTATTTAAATATCCTTGAAAAACTTTGACATTAAATAAACTGTTTATTAGAACCAGGTAAATTACGTAAAAAGATGTAAATAATGAATAAAAAATATGATCTCGAAAAAAATTGTGTTTATTTCATGTGAGATATTAAATATGGAATTCCTATTTAGTTCTTAAAATACTATTTTTTTGACATTTTGATAAATTAATAAAAATAAAAGCAGTTTTTCGTTCTTTGAGTCTCATTTCTTTGCCACAAATAAAACAATTTTTAACGTAAATCATGTTCTTTTAAGAAGCAAAAGCAATTGCCATACATGACTTTTTTAAACATTTAAATTTTTGGTCCATTTGAACTATTGTTAAGTTCAATCGTGGAGTCATACCGTATAAGACGATAAATAAATTAACGTTATGTATTTTTTCTTTATAATTACTAGAAAACAAGTTTCTATAGAGTACCTTAAAATTTTAGCTTAATTGACCATTATTTATTTTATTTCAGCTTCGAAACCATATGTACCATCTAACGTCTAAACTTTAATGAAGAATGGACCAAAAAATGCGACTTTTGTAATAAACTTTTTATTTGAAAATATAGAAATATATTATTTACATATAATAAATATGTTATTCTAAAAGCTAAAATTAAAAAATAAAATTATAAAAAACAAACTTGTTGTTCTTATTTGCAATTAAAATAGAGTTTTAAAGCAAAAATAAATGGTTGAAAACACTTTTTTTATAAAGCAAAATCTAACTTTGGTTTAATATACAGGGTTATCCAAATTAAAAGTGTGTCATTGGTAACTTTGTTATTAGCAAAACAAGTACCATTTTAAATGCTTCTTAAGTTTGAAGATTGAAAAAAACAAATAAAAATGGGCTTTAGTTATACAGCAAAATAACCTTAGTAACCAATTTTTATTACTTTGAAAATAATGGCCTCTCTCAGCCAAATTAATATAAAGACTTTATTCAAATATAATACTCTCTATATTGTATTACCATTAAAGAAGTTTTTTAAAGAGCTTTAAGAAAATACCATATTTTATATGTCTATCTTTAATATAACCGTCCAAATCTAAAAATTATATCAAATTTCTAATATATTACAGCTTTAAGTTATAAGCACTAAGTTTAGTGCCAAAGATAAAAATGGGGATTATATCTGATATTTTCTTTTAGATTTTTATGGCTAGAGCATATAACATGCTTAATTGCATTGAAAATTAAATAAGTATTTATGAACAGACTTGTATTAGGTTATTTCCACAACCATAGTACTAACTTAAAGCCAATTTTTAATGCTTTTTTAAAATCTTGATTTATATTTTTATTGTTTATTAATATTTGGAGAAATGATTATAAATAAAATAAAATAAAATAAAATATATTACACAGGTTTAATTTAGTTTCAAAGGCTTCGTCTTTCATGTGTGTTTAAATATCTGCATCAACAGATATCCCTTCTTTAGGTTTAGATTTTAAAAGTGATGGAAATTTTTCCCAAGATATTTAAAATACTCTCCTTACTTTTATAGTACTTTAATAAATTGATTCATGAGTCCAAATTTAATGTAAAGTAAAGGTAGTATTTTGACCGGATAAATATATAAATTTTCTTGCGATATATTTTTTAATCGTCCAGAAGCCAGTTCTTTTTATCCAATGCATTTATAATTTTTGGTAGGTAATCTTTTTCAAAAATTAGAGCTTAATTTTATAACTCTCTACCAAATGCACAGGGTGGCCCACAGGCATATATTCAATAACGAATCACAGGTAAAGCAAATGTCATTAATAAGAAATTTTATGATATCATTTTTGTTCAGGGTACTGCTGATTTATTTTTTAAAAAACCCTACTTGATGTTATTTTCCTTAATCAGTATCTTAAAATCTACAAGAAACTATTATTCAATATCAGACAATTTTACCCATGCATACCTGTGATCATTAAAAATACAAGTTATACATAGCTTGTCAATTTATTACAACTACGGAAAATTAAGGAATTTAAAAATTAACATCATTAGCAAATTAACACAGAAAATCTACTCATTTAAAATAAAATAACATAAAATAAAGCAAATTGTCAATACAGTTCAATATAGTTCACTATTATTAAATAAAATACTAACAAATAACCAAATATACGGAATTAGCCAGTCAGAAATGTAAACAGACAATGTGTGGAAAGGTGACGGTCTAATAGCCCGGGAGGTAGCAACGTAGGAAAAATAATTTTAGGTTGGCTGATTTTTAATACGTTGTTCTCCCTACTATTTCAGGTATATCCTCGGCTGAGCGGTAGCGGTTGCGTTGGCGCCCAGCTGTGACTGACGTTTAGAGCTGTCACTAATATGTTAAAAAATGCAGATCTTGGTCATATACTATTATCGTTTAAAGTGTCATCAAAATATACCGAACGGTTTAGAGGTTACAAGGCGGACTACTGTATAATTAGCAATGATAAAAGTATCTGCCAATGAAAAAAACATGTTTGGTAAACCTGTCTAAAGACAAGAAATTGAAAATTAGATTTCTTAAAATGTTTTTAAGACCTTAGATTCTTACCTGTACAGGTAGGATGCGAACTAATAAAGTCAATCACTACCACTAGCCCAGGACCTATCCAGAAGAGAAAGAAGAAAAACATATCAAAAAATCAGCTGACCTAAAATATTTTTGGAAACGTTGCTAGCACCTATACTATAACGCAAATGCCAACATTTCGAATGGGATGACTAATAGTGCTTGCTTTGTTATTGCGTTACTGGCTGATATACCTTTAAAAAAACTAATAGAGTTTTAAACGGTATTATAAATATACCGAATTAACTAAATAAATATATCAGATTGGTAATGTGAGGAAAAGAGATAGTGTAAAGTGAATACCGGCATGTAATCATTTCCTATTGGATTATTCATTATACATCCTTTTTTGTTGCTTTACTGGCCGATATACCTTTAGCTATTGTTTATACAGTATACATAGGTAAAATTTAAATGTTGCTGCTGTTAAATTTAGAATTTTGTATTAATTCCAATATAAAAGATAAAATTAGGGTTTGGTTTAATTTAATGTTTGAATAAGCAGTGTTGCAAAAAGTTTTTTATTTAATCAAACTACAGTAAAATGAGTCGGTTATTCTTTAAATACACCTGTACATAAAATACATCTTTAAAAATAACATAACACAGTTTTAAGGTCTGGCCACATATAACCACACAGAGTTCTACACGGCCGTTTCTCGATCTTAAAATGTACCGTTGTAATCAAATACCGTAGGCTTAATATCATCGCTCAGTGCCCGACCACATACCCCGCACCGCATTTTACCAAGTAAACATACATCACCGACCAACCATTGTAAGTCACGCTGCGGTCGGCTGAGACGCATTTTTAATTAGCTTTAGCACTTTGTATCGAACCTGTCATGTTTTCAGTTCATTTGATTTATCGAAATATTTATTTTTAAATACCTATAAAACAAGAAATAACAATGTATTCGTAAGTTTTATTCACATAAAATTATTTAAAAGATGTAACAAAAAAAATAATTTTACACTTTTTAATACTTATTAAATTACCTTTCCTTCTATTGTTTGTTCATGGCAACTAACATTTAACCATTAACTTTTAATTTTTTACGTACTGAACTGAAATAAAAGGTGACGCCCGTAAAAGCTGGGTTAGGGAATACGGGCGCTATCCGATCCACGCCTAATTTCATTGGCTGGGCATGTTTCAGACCGGACGAGACACGGTCGTGCTACAGTGCGGGGCCTGTGGGTATCGGTGCCGCTATGGGTGGCCCTACCGTTACTGTCTACAAAGTAGTGGCAGTAATAACACTTTTACCGAGGTTCTATATCATTTTATTAACAACCATGCTTTTTCTGTATAGTTTTTAGAGAAAAAAATAAGTCAAGAAACTTAATAATTTAAATTTGCCAAATAAATACGCTATAAAACATTTATCGCATGTGATGTTACAACGATTTCTAAAATATTAAACAAGTTATCAAGCTGGAAAATTTTAACCTTTTGGACAGTTGCTAGGAAAAAATCGTACATTCGGCATCAAAGAAGAAAAGGTATCAGTTCTTTTTAAACTTCTTACTAGGTTTTTTTTCTCACTAATCTATTACTATTAACACGTGACTCTTAATATAAAATATTAAAGTATTTACATTTACATTTGTTCACGTGTTAACCTTGTCTGGATGAAATGTAGGTTCTTACATGCATATTTAAAAGGTAGACTCACGTGCATATGTAACGTTATAAAGCTTTCTGGAATTTTGATGTAGGTACATTAAGCAAAAGTTGTTAAAGTAATATTCATGACTTTAAAAATAAAAAAGCAGGGAGTATTACTAAAATGAAAATAGGAATCATTTAGTTAAAAAAATAAAAATAAAAAAATACCTTGTTTTTTTAAGTTTAATTAAAAAAAATATTATGTTTATTCAGCTTAAACTATTTTTATACACACAAACTTTTTATTTTTTTAAATTTATTAAAAAAAAGTAATTATAGGGAATAGGGGACAAATTGTTTTACAGAAAAATATGTTTTTCTACAATACAAGTAATGTAAATCATTGTGAGTAGAAATTTTTAAATTTTTTTTGCATATGCCTTTAAACGATTAAATACTAAAAAGTCATTGTATAGGACACTGTATATTGTTTATACTTCTGTAACTAATCAACCATCCTGCAAAGCCTTGACCTGGCCATACAGAAAGTGCATTTTTTAAATCCAGATATCTTTAAGACGGATGTTTAAGTCATCTTTTCTACGTTTATCTTTTTAGGTAAAATGTGTTAAATAATAAGAAATTTTGAAGTTTAATACAGAGTGGCTCAAAAGTCATTTCGTATTTAATTTTGCAAGATAGCGCAGGTAGCGCCCACTAAAGTTTAAAATAAAATTAAAAACACACTTAAGTTTCTCACCCCAAACCTTATCTAGTACATTGACGCGCTCTATAATAAGAGTTGAATGGGGGGTCACTTCTGTATATGCAGACAAAATAACACGCTTGAACCTTTGTTTATTTTATGGGCAATAGTCGATCTACTGGGACATTTCTTAGCAAATAAATGTAACTAGCAGAAACACCAACACACCTTATAAGGAAGAAAGCTAATAAATTACGTTTGCAATAACAGATGCGTGCTTTTCCATTCAATTACACCCTATCTGTTTTTGCAGACACGTCCCTATACGTCGTGTCGGTCTGCCTAAGTAGACAAGCTTGTCAATGTGTTAAACAAGATTGTGATATTACATTTTAATCACAAAATTAATTATAAAAAAAAACTAAAACCAAATTAAAACACTTTTGACACCCTGTGTCTCCAAAATTATTCACATTTGCTGTACCGTTCTTGACACTATTGATAGTTAAAAGAACGGTCCAATAAGGTAAAACGAATACACTAATAATTTAGACTATGGTAAGTTGGGTTAGATCGTCATATTTTATTCCCAAGGATTTATAATACAGTTTTTCATTACCTTTTAGAGACAACCTGTATATTGTTGTCTACTTTTATCCAATTGCCTTGTTTATTTGTACAAATAAATATTTTGTATAGTTTTAAAATACGAAACATGTAGTAAACTAAAAATGCTATTCAAATAAATTTAAATATTGGACCGATTCTGGGCGCAAATTCAAGTTTTTGTTAATGGAAGTTTTTCAGAAAATTTGTTAGGTGTAACTTTAGAAAAATATAAATGTTACATATTTTTTTTTAAAATATTATGAAGATTGTTCATTAGGCATGCATAGGGTGTTACATTTGCGATGGTCCCACAAAGTATCGTTAAAATCATATGACAATTAAAAATATAGTTGAAGACCCACCCTAACTAAAAAAAAACAATTTGATAAAAAGAATACATAAATATTTTTATACATCCTAAAGTGACGGGTGATTCTCATATTTTGACCATTTTAACAATCCGTTTGCTATACCAGTTATAAAAAAGTATTTAAAAAAAATGTTAATTGAGTGTGTTTCTTTTTTAAACCCTGATGTTAAATATTTGTCTGATCTGAGTCGCAGTTTTTGAGAAAATTATTATTCTTTTTATGAAACACCATAATTATATTTATGTTTATTAGGCTCCCTTTAGGCTTTCTAAAAATATAAGTAAGCTGCGTTTACAAATTCTGGCATTTAAGGGTTTCTGGATAAGTAGAATTGAACAGTGATACTTTAATTGTTGCCAGATTTTCCAGTTTTGCGCTACATGTAATAGTTTTAATATTTTAAATGGAATGCCATATTTATTTTATTTGCAATAAGAGAAGCGTGCAAAATTTAATAAAATTCCAACTTTTTAAAATTAACTCTTTACCAGTTACCGAAATATGACAACACCGCAATAATTTTAAAATTTGGCAACAATGCTGATATCACTTATTAATTAGGCATGCTGAAGAACCCCTAATTACAAAATTTTGTAAACTTAGCTTTAGCGGTTTTAAAGCTATTTAGGCCCTAAATTCCTCTTTGCTAAAGTGTAGTGTATCATATCTCAACAACTAATAGAGACGGACCTGTCAATGTCAAATGTTTCGGTTGTCAGACTAGGCGAACCAGTCACTATTTTTGTCGAAAAAGTTTATGACAATATTTTACATGCAACTTTGAAACATTTTGCCAAACATTGTAAGAGTTACAGTCATGAAACCATAATGCTCAAATACATGGTTCGGGTATTGGACTAGCCGGCCTCCTGACTTTATCTCTTACGATTTTTGGCACAATATTTAAAATTACATATGTAAAACATTGTGCAAACTTGTCCGACCAAAAAGTGACGCGTTTGCCCAGTCCGCACCCAAAAAATTTGACAGGCTGAGTTAAAGCGCCGCCTCCACATACAGTGCTTGTCTAAAGTTAGGATTCCCCTCTTAACTTTTGAATTGTTTGGTATTTTTCATAAAATTTTAAGACCTTTAGTAAGACCATATAAACCAAATTTGAGGCAAGAATTGACAGATATAAATGTCAAACTAAGAGCTGGGCGCCATTTTAAAAACAAAAATTAAATGGAAGAGTGGGTCTTGTGGCACATCATTTTAAAGCTCCTAACAAGTTCTTTACCACCCCAGAATATTACCTACTAAAAATGACGGTACTTCGAAAATTGCTCAAATACCTCACCAGGATACCCTTATTAGGATGGCCATATTTCCGAAACTAATAATGTTAGATATGCTTAAGCTGGGATTTCTGAAAGCTCTTTTAAAGATATATTTAAAGGTAATATGGGTATTAATATACAGGGTAGTCACGAAAGTATAGTTTTTCTTATGAGGAACCCTATATATTATATTACCATTAAAAGATATTTAAAAGACCTTAAGAAATAACCACATTATGTATATCTAACTTTATTAGTTTTGAAACTCTGGACACGTACATCAGGTATTTAAGTAATTTTCAATGTACTGCCATTTTGTAGAGGGTAAAAGTATTGACTTTATATTTTGGGGATATAAAGTACTCATTAGGAGCTATAAAATGATGTGCCACACAACCCCCTTCCCATTTAATTTTTGTTTTTAAAATGGAGCCCAGCTCTTCGTTTCACATTTCTATCTGTCATTTCTTGTCTTAAATTAGGCTTAGGCTGTCTTACTAAAGTCCTTAAATTTTTATAAAAATACCAAACAATTCAAAAATTGGGAGGAGGGGTCCTGACCCCTCCTAGACAAGCACTGTATAGCGGTATGAGTATTTGTGGTAAACTTGTCAAAATAAACCTCCTCCTAAAAGGGTTTTAAGAGTGTTCATATCATAGAGTCCATTTCATTACTGGCCCAGGGACTAAAATTTTATAAAAATTAGAAACTTTTTTCCTAATTTTGTTCATAGAATATGTCCCTTAATTTCATTGCAATATTTAAAAAACCCTTTATATTATCACCACCATCTTTGCTTGTTTGTTTATTAGGTTGTAACAAATATTTTTATTCTTTAAACTGCAAATAATTTATAAAATTTTATTATAGTACTTATTTTACTTTTACTTCTAAAATATCTTTTTACATAATATGTTTATTTTTTACCTGAAGCCAAGCTGTGTGTTTTTCAATTTCGCCCACTCTGCGCGTCCGTGTGTGAAATCATCATTATTTGGCGGATTCCCAGCTTTTTATTTGCATTTTGTGCGTATCTATTGTTAACGTCAGTTAAAATATTTTACCAGAGTATTTAAATAATTCAAGTAAGTACATTGTCTTTATATTTGTAATGTTTTTTAGCTCTTAATATTTAATAAATTAGATACGGTAATTTAATTTTCAAAATACAGATTAATTTATTTAATGCTATTATTAAGTTAATAAGTAAATAAATTTATTGGGAGAAAATTGGGATTCTATTATTTGTTTCATTTTTAACAACTATAAAGTTTGACTTTTGTAAAATATATTTGAAATTAAATAATATATACATATGTATATACCATACTAAAGTTTAAGATAAGGCAATAATTGTTATATTGGGTGTTACAGAATGTTATCATAAAAACTTAGGATTCTACATCTGCTCTTAAGTTTTCATCGAAAAGTGCTTTTTTTATGATACGTAGTGTATAATATTTGATCTATTACAGCCAATTTTGCATATTAAAATTCGTAGGATTAGTAACAGCAAGTCCTTAAACCGGACATCACTATTTATAAAAAGTAAAGGCCAAATTAATTCTGCCTAAAAAGGTGCTTCTGGACTGTTTGAAAAATAAATATTCAGTGCGGTTATTACAGATATAGTACGATTGTAGTAAGTTTTTCGACATACTCAAATTTTATAAAATTTTAGGCTTTAATCAAATATTGCAAATTATTTTTCCGGACTAGTTAGTTTAACTGTAAAATTAATTGATACACTTGCATATATCTAAACTTACCTTAAAATTTTAACGGGTTATGGATAAATGTTGTTGTTTATAAAATAAAATTTGTTTTACACTTTTAAATGTATAATCTGCGCTAAAAACTTTTATAACTACATTTTGTAACACCATTATATTTTTTTATATTGAAATTGTAGTTTTGGCTTAATTAACTGTTTTTCAAAGTTATTTAGTTTCTTATATTTAAAAAAATTTTACCATTTTATTTTAAAAATTTTTAAAAGTGACACGGATAAATTATAATACAAATCATAGGTCAAATTTTACTCTAAAATCTTATTAAACATGCCATGACTCGTAAAGTATTAGACATGTCAAAATGAGACTTGGTATAGAAAAATATATTGAAAATAAAAGATTTTTAATTTTTGGTCACTTCCGGTGTAACCGGAAATTACTTGAATTTTGAATTTTTAAATAAAACATACATTTTACCATTTATTTATTTCTGAGACAATTTTTAATGTGAATGTCACATTTTTAAATGTTAGAAAAGTTTAAAATATTGTTTAATTTGAAGCTAACATTTTATCAAATTTTATCATTTGTATCTTTCTCACTAGTCAATGAATATATATATATAAAAAAGGGCTGTAATAACATCAAGTAGGCGTAACAACGTTTTAAAATCAGTAATACCTAATAGAATTTCAGACTGCAGCGTTTCGGGTAGTCCTGTCTCTGTCAGTGGCACTTTCACTTGAAAACGGATAGAGATAGGACTGCCCAAAATGTTGTGTAAATTTTTAAAAATAAAGACTATGAAAGTCTGAAATTCCTTTATAGTATAACTGATTAAGAATCATTGTCTACCACAGTCAAACTATTTAAAATATCATATCTTAATTTTGACTTGTCTCAAAAATCTGAAAATGTTAGGATATACAGGATGTTTCATTTAAACATTTTTCCGGTTAAGCCGGAAGTGATCAAATAATAAAAAACATATTTACTCTCTCTCTCTCTCTCTTTTACCATTTACTTATACCAAAGAATATAATAGCTACCGCAATAGAAGTCCATTTCCATTTTAAATGGCTGAACCTACGAACGAATTATCGCCGCGCGTAGTATTAACAGCTTCGGAGTCTATATAAGCGGGCTTATGAGAGTTGCCGGCAGCCGATCTCTTTACACGTGTACGTAATTTTGTTGCAGTAGCTATTATATTCTTTGCCTATACCAAGTCTATTTGAGTATGTCATATATACTCTTGGAGTTATGGCCTGTCTAATAAATTCGTTGACACTGAGTATAGCAGAAATTAAAAGAAAATATGGACTTTTTATTATAGGTTTAAAATATGATACTTTTAAATGTACGACATAAGACCATAAATTCTATTTAAGGATGCTGCAGCTGAAATACTACAGGGACGAAGACGACTATAACTTCCGATATTTTCCTGATATCAGATTCTATTTCGACGAGAAAATTCAACGCCCACTTAGTTCTGGCTTTTACGATTACCCTTACAGGTAAATGAGCAAATATGCTTTTAGCGTATATTTTTGCTTATAATAATTTTCTAAGAAACTCACTTAATGAAAAACCCAAAAAAGAATAACTTTAGGAAGTTTACATTTAATTAATTTTTTATTTACGATACAACAAGAAGACACAGAATGTAACAAAAGTTAAAATTAAATTTAGGGCTTTTTAAATAAGATAAATACCTATTTTGGTATTTAAACTTTAAAAGTTTAAAAAATAAAATAAATTAAGACGTTAGCAGTACTTTAAGCCTCCTTAATAGGAGGCGGGTAAAATATTTAAAAATTTTTTTATTTTTAAGTCAGTGCCTATTATAACTTTAAATCTACAGTACCCATCCTTTTAAGTTTTTTACCTTATCTTTTATATATATACTAACGAACTTCGTTAGTTTGTAAAAGCTGAATGTTTGTCAGTGGAAGCTCATACATAGGTAGAAGTAATGGTAAACTATTAATTTTGACTCATAGTGGCTTTGGCAGGTACCAGGTACCAAAGTTTAATGGAATTAAAATCAACTTTCGTCATTTTGTAAAAGGTGAATTTTATATATGTACATATGTTATTCGGATATATATTAGAAGATATTTCATTAGTCCTAGATAGTTTTGACAATTTCAACCCCTTGGCGGACAAATATTTTAGGGTGGCCCAGTGCTTCGAGAAAGTTTAATGAAATGAAAGTCAACTTTTGTCATTTTGTAAAAGATGAATTTTATATACATATGTTATTTGGATATATATTAGAAGATATTTCCTTAGTCCTAGATAGTTTTGACAATTTCAACCCCTTGGCGGACAAACATTTTAGGGTGGCCCAGTGCTTCGAGAAAGTTCAATATTTTTATTATTTAACAAGATATGACAAAACTCTTAAATAGAAGTTGTATGGTTTTTAAATAGGCATGTATGTCCCAAAGATGTCCAAACCCTACAACTTTTATTTACAACATTTTGGTATACCTATCTTGTTAAATAACAAAAATATTGGACTTACTTGGACCCTCAGGCCACTTCAAAATGTTCATTTGCCAAGGGGTTGGAACTGTCAAAACTGTCTCGCTCCAAAGGAAATATCTTCATGTAGGTATCCAAGTAACATAATATAAAATTTAGCTTTTTTAAAACGGCGAAACTTAAGTTTAAATTTATTTATTTTTGGTACCTGGTGCCTGCTAAAGCCACTATGGGTCAAACATCATAGTCTAGCATTGCTTCTACCTATGTTGGGAGCATGCGCTGACAAACTTTCAGCTTTTACAAAATAACAAAGGTCTGCCTCTTACGGGCTCACTCTTTAATGTTGAACTTTTTCCTATGTCAATACTTGAAATATAAAATCAGAGATGTCGATTTTTTTCTTTAACACTGATTTTGACTTTAAACTGTTTTAAAAAATTGATACATTAAAATATGTGAAATCTTTTTAGCTTTAACGAAAAACGATTTTTCAACAAACTTTTTTTAATTACGCATAATCCAGCACCGAAATTTACCTTATTTTAAGGCACTTTCAAATAATTGCGTCCACTGCTATATATTTTAGCTTTTTGACTTGTTACACAACGTTCTTTCAATATTGTATTTTATTCTACCATTGGGGTTTTGTTTAGTAAATAAATTGTAATTTTAAAAAAATCAACACCTAAATGGACATTAACAATTATGGCACTAAAAATGTCCAACCTCCTTTTAAATAATATAATAAAAGAAAATATCTAGGTTTTTGTTTGTCACATTTCATCACAAAATGCATTTATATTTTTAGAACAAGAATATGGGTTCCATACAAAGGTTTAAGAGTTTTTGTGATTACATGCCTTCACGCGCCCCATTTGCAATTCAAAGGGTAAGTTTTAATAAAACATTATTTTTGTTCGAAATGGGAATATTTGCTTTTAAATTATGTATCAAGGCAATTGTACGTAATATTTATTTGTTACGTAGTTTTAGGTATAAATATTTATATCAGAAATTTTTAAACAGAAAATGTTATATTTTAACACTACTTTAATTTTTATTAATAATTTATACAGAATGTTCAGTAACTTTTTCGAGAAACTATAGGGGATGATTTTTCATTTTAAAATAGGAAAAAACTGTATACCTATATATACAGGGTTCCGCAATTAATGGTACACAGAAAAACCACAGATTTTCTAACCCATAATATCAAGATTAAACAACATACAATATTTTAATAAAACTTGGTATCTAGGGGTTTTTTAACATAAGCCATTCAGATGTAATAACAATTTTTATATGTAAACCAAAGGGGGATGACTACACTATTTAATTATTTCTAAAATGTCCTTACTTTTTTGTGCAACACTGTATGTACCCTATAGGTAAACCAGTAAACTCTTTATTGGTTTCTATATACACAAAAAAGTTATACATTGTAAGAATGGCTCTAAGCAACCGTTTTCAAGATATTTAAATTTAAGTGGTTTAGTGCAACCAAAAAATGTCTTTTAAAAACAGTGTATTTATTTATAACTGCAAGTGCTTTATGATAAACGAATAATTTAAGGTATTTTTCCATATATTTCTTGGTTGCACTAAACCACCTTAATGCAAATATCTTAAAAACGGTTGCTCAGAGCCATTCTTGCAAGTATACCTTTTTTGTGTAGAAAGCATAGGGGAGTTTACTGGTTTACTTAGATGGTAAATACAGAGTAGTACAAAAATGTTGAGACACTTTAGAGAATTTAAATAGTGTAGCTAGTCCTCACTAGTCTACACATAAAAATTACTAATAGATCCAAATAGCTCATATCAGAAGAACCCATATACTGAGGTTTACCAAAATATTTAGAACAAATTAAAAATATATTTCTAATAAATTAATAATACACCTGTTTACTTCTTCCTTATTTTGGATTACGAAAATTGTAATATGGTAAATTAAAAAATTGTCAAAAATACTTTTATACTTTCTTTTTAAATATGTTACCATCACAAAGCAAACATTTTTATAAAGAATAACTTTTTTTAAAGTCAAAAATTCAAAATTTTGCAGGTATAGTTAAGTCCATCCGTGGGCACATTGTATATTAAAAATGAGAAAAATAATGAATAATATTTTTTCATTTGATGTTAATTATTTAAATAAAAACCATACATCAAATAAAGAAAAATCAAAAAATAAAATTTGTTTGAAACTGACCTTTAATATACCATTTGAATTTTGGGAAAATGCAGTGGCGTAGTAATTTCTTTCTAAAAAGAATTACAAGTTATTCCTTAATGACGATTCTACTGGGGATTTAATTTTTCTTGTACTTTAAAATATTTTAAATATTACATTTAAAAAAATTCAATAAAAAAGTAATTAAAATTATATACAAAAAATATGTTCGCACCGTTTTAACACTCTTGTAGTTTAAATAATAAGAATGTAGTATAATTGTATAAAGTTTTCTCCATATACTTAAGGTTTGTTGGTAGAGTTACTTTACACCCTGTATACAAAAAAATCTTTATAACAATAATTGTAGCTTGAAAGGTATAACACCATACTACAAAATTGTAATTTTTGTTTATAGAGTGGGTTTAACCGAGTAAAAATATCAAAAAATAACAGAACCTTAACCTATTGTTTTGGTTAAAAGAATAAGAAACCCATAACGCTTATGAATTCTTATTTTTTTTAGTAAAAACGTTTATTATCAATTTTGACTAATTTAAAATAAATTTTAAAATGAACTATTTTTCTAACGCAATTAATCAATTTAAAGGATCCACTTGGAGAAAATGAAAAACATAATGTTTTATTGATCTTTAAAGTAAATTGCCTACTATCTGACAAATTGCTGTTACAAAGAAAATAATTTAGAGTTAATATTTTAAAAAACCTAAAGATATTATATTATTAGGAACTGTTGTATAATTTAAATTCCAAAACATTCCGGACTTTTCTTAGTTATTTTTTATTTTATTTTTAGGCCAGCAAGGTGATGTACTTTAACCACTATGATACTATAAGAAGGTTACATATAAACTAGAAATATCCTATATTACTATTAAATATATATACATATGATTTTTTTGTATAAAATGTAAAAAAATATTAAACAAACTTTTTATATATAATTTGTTAAAATGTCTGTTTCTTTTTGACCCTATGTACCTTTTATTACGTCTTTCCTAAATAAACTAAAATTTAGTTTGTTTGGAATATTTAAAAAAATATATATTATTTATACACTACTACTATTTGTACCATAATTTAAAGTGGTCTGCATATCTTATATATTTTTAAACCATGCATTTTTTTATAATCGAGACGTTCCACAAAGGCCAAAATTCTACTGAAGTACTAAATACCGTGGGTGTTTGGTTAGATACCTTTATAATCATAAAATTAATTACGCTTTACAGCAAGAAAAAGCTAAAAAAATCCTTTACATGAAACTTAACAAATCTGTTGGACAAGCCATAACTTTCAGAGTAATAGACATATCAAAATAAGACTTAGTTAAGGGTAAATGGTATGGGAAGAGGAAAATTTTCTCATATTCCTTACTTTTCAGTTACCTGCGAAAATGGCCACAATTTACAATTTTTAAAAGACATTTTTTAAAGCATCTAGATGGCTATGATCCTTTATTTCTGTTCTTATTTTTAATCCAATCGCAAATTAGTTAATATCGTTAGATTCCTAAAAAATAATTTCTCAAAAAGTGCTTGTTTTAAAAGCTTGTCTTAAAAAAATCACAGTTAAACACAAAAATGCCAATTTGACAAATCGTTTTATTTCTCGTAACTAAAACTTTGGATTGTATATTTCTTACATCACCTAGGGTCCTTAGATTAATCTTCCATGGCCACCTAGATGCCAAAATTAACAATTAGAGGTTGGCTTAACAGTGATTTTTATGATATTTGTGATCGCTGCTACTGCTCCCTAAAAATAGCTGCTACCATAGAGTAATAAAATTATAAGAGTTATCATGGAATAGCCGATTTAAGGACAGGTCATGCGAAAACTCCCAATATAATTTTATTCGTTTCTCGTTGAAATACCGCCAGCTAGTTATTTCAGTAAGCTTACTTGTCTCCCCACCGCTGATGTTACACGAGGCGAGGCTTCGACCGACGCATTTAAAGTGTAAACTGGAAAAATGACAAGCCTGCCGCCAAGCCTGCCGCAAAAGCGGTACGAAAATTTTAGCATGCCATGGTTTCTCTTATCCGTAGGTATGTTACTTTATGCTGCTACCTAAATTTGTGATATTACGCTTTACGAGAACATGCTCAAACTTTATAAATAAAGTTATTATAAACCTTGTTAAAATTGAAATAGGAAAAAATACATTTTGTATGTGTTGAATACATAGTGTATAATTAAAATCTTTTTTTTTTTTAATATAAGCTTTGGATATATTTTTGAGCAAACCATTTGCGATACATTTATTAGCAAACCATATTGGATCAAAAATGGTTTTAATCCCTTAAACAAGCCAATCTGGATCCCGTACTAATAATACGCAAATACTAAATTATTAAAGAGTTATATTTTTACTGCTATCGCCAGACGTAAGTAGCAGCGATTGGTAGCAGTGACTGCGATCGCAGTTAAACCCCTATAAAAATAAAAAAGAGACAAAAAAGTGTTGTATTTTGAACAAAATTTAATACAAATTTGGCAGAGAGCTTCCGGTACAAACCATCATCAGTACTACTAGTCATAGCTCTGGAGCCTAAATCAGCCAAAGTTTTAAATACAGTAATTTACATTACAAAGAAACCAGTCACATACTAAGATTAATTAAAAAAATCCCTTTAAAGAAAAGCGTAATTTTTAAAAGTTTACTACCATGCAAAGAGAACAACGATTTTGTTACCATGACGAAACATGTGTAACATCAGTGTTACTTTGACAAGTAGCACTGACTATGGTTTGTATTGAGAGCACTCTGCTACGCTTTTTAGCATTTTATTAAATTTTTGCACGAAATTCTACACTTTCATTTCTTCCTATAATCTTACGCGAACACAGCCATACCCTTTCTATTTCTATTAAAAATGGTTAAAAAACAAATGGGCTTAAAAACTTTTTAAAATATTACATTTTTATTTAGAATTCTGGGAAATCAAAAAATGATAAAATATACATGTTGTTTTTTAAACTTAGGCCATTTTTGGTAAAACCGGAAGTAACTGAAAGTGATAAATATTCAAAAACTCTTCACTTCTCATACCATTTACCCATACCATGTCTCATTTTGATATGTCCTATACTCTAGAAGTTATAGCTTGTCTAATAAAATGTTTATCCTTTGGTTCACAGGGTAATTCCTAAATAGAAAGCCAAAATTTAACTTGATAATTGTGAAGTTAAAATGTTGCGATTTAATTAAACCTACCTCAGCACAAAAATAATATAACTGGGGTAAAGGGTGTCAAAGTTCAAAAAATATTTTTAAATTATTTCGATATTATTTGATATTTTAATGAAACTCGGTATCAAGGGGTTTTCTGACATAAGCAATTTATATCTAATGTTGAGGTTTTAACTAGAGCCTTCTATGCTTTCTACACGGAAAAAGTGCACTTTGTAAGAATAGCTTTGAGCCACCGTTTTCAAGATATTTGCATTTGAGTGGTTTTGTGCAACCAAAGATTTGAAACGTTTTAAAGAAATTCAAAGTAGTGTGCACACGGATATCACACAGGAAGAGCTTAACTCAGAAAACTCCTGGATACCGAGTTTCATTGCAAAATTCAAAACGTATCAAATAGTATCAAAATAATTTATTTTTTAAACTTTGACACCCTGTATTACAGTTAATATCAACTTTTGTGTTGAGGTAAGTTTATTTAAATAATTTAACTTTAAAATTATTAGGCCGAATTTTGACTCATTACTTAGAGACCTCCCTGTACAAGGAACATTAAAACCTAACTTATATTGTGTAATGTAAGATTTTATTGTTACATAGTATATTTAGCAAATTGTCTGAACATAATTATTTTAAATACAACTTACAAGATAAAAACTCTATACTTTATAATAAACAACAAATTTAATATGGTTAGTTACTACATAGACAATGGGTTAGTAAAAATACCGCAATTTTTAAATATCTCCAAAGCCGCCTAAGCTACATTTACCAGTAATACCGGCACTGCTGCCAGATGTCTTGGTTTTGTGCTACACGTATTTTTGTTATTTTTTAAAAATGTAAAACCTCATTTATTTTTATTGTATTAAATTGGGCGGATAAATTTGGTGTGTTTCTAAATTTTTAAAATTATGGGCTAGGCTATTAGTTGCCGAAATATGATACACTACACTTGCCGCAAAAAGTACGTTAGCGTCTAATTATTTTTAAAACTGCTAAAGCTATATTAACAAAATTTGGGATTTAAGGGTTTTTGAGCTAGTAAAAATAGAATTTTTAAAAATTGTGGCCTTACTAAATTTTTTCTGCGCAATTTATTGCAATTAATATAATTGGGACATTCTACTAAAAAAAGAAAAGCGGCAGCGGTGCAGATACTACTAATAAATTCTTTGTCCAATACTTTTAGATACCAAATTTGGTAAATTAAATGTAGCTTTAGAGGTTTAATGGTAATATATGTAAAAACTGCATAAAGTAGTTATTTTTTCACGAATGGGAAGTTCCCATGAGGAAAAAAAAGACACTTTATGCATGTGTTACATACTATATTTTTTCCACAATCGTATGAAATTTTTCCAAATTACCAGTTTTATTTATTTAAACTTATTAATTTTAATTTTTGCAGGACAGCCATTATATTGCAACAAAAAATTATAGCCTCCTTATTTTTTAAAAGGCAATTATCCTCTTTATAACTATGTCGTGATTTAATTTTAGAAATTTGTATGTCAAATTTTAAAACAAGTGACACATGAACTATAAGAACTGACAAAATCAAAGGTAACTACACCATTTGGTTCTGTTGATGTCGCGTTTCCTGTTTCACTGCAAAAATTATTTGTAGTAGGCATGGAAACAAAACACTAATTCAAAGTGTCAAAAGCTTTAACGTGTTAAAAATGTACTTTTTTAACACTTTAGGTAGTGTACCTTAACTTCATGTTAACGATTAAAATAACAGCATTTTTTTAACGGTCGTGGAAAAAAGATAATTAGGAGTTGCAGTACTTTTTATTTACCCAGTATTTACTTTAGGTAATTATGCAAACTATTAAAAAAAAAAACTCAGATTACATTCTATACGTAGGATACCCATAAATTATTGAGCGGAGAAATTCCCTATATTAAAATATTATATTTAACTAAACATATCCTATCAGACATATCCAAAAGTTGATACAGTAAATAAATCTTCGATTTTTTAATACATTTTAGATGTTTTAATGAAACTTGTTTCTTTTTACGAAAGCCATAAACAAGCGATTTTTATTTTTCCAGAAACTTTAAAAAATCGTTAATTTAAAACATTTTTTAAGATATGCTTATGTTTGTTCATGTGCACCTAAACAAAAAAATTATAAAAGTCAAAATCATGATAAGGTTATTCATAAAAATACTTTTTGATTTTTCTTGGTATTGTTTTGTTATATTAAACAAAATATACCATTTCTCTTGTAAATGCTGGTAGTAAATTTATTAGAAAAATAAAATATCTGAAAAATAATTAAAGTGTAATTTTGTATAATTTTCTGTCAATTTCACTCATAATTTAAAGAAATTTTTCAAAAAAAAAAAATAAATTTGGAAATAAAACTTTTATTTCATTTTGTCTTTTTGCTCGAAACATTAACAAGACAGTATTTTATTATAGGTTTTAAATTTTATTTCACTCTTCTGTTTAATTTAACAAACTTTAGCAATTAAAACTATTCTTTTTTTTATTATAGTTTTATTTGGCTACACTTATAAAGTAAACAATATTTTAAATACATGATTTTCCCTCGCAAGAAAAATGTAGGTGAGACCGTTAAATGTGGATTTTAAATTAGATAAAGTTAATAGGCCGGTAGATACAGGGTGTCTAAGTTTCCATTCTATTTTAGGTATTTTTAAATATCTTATCTAATATAAAAACTTTTTTATAAAGTAAGGTAGGTATATCTCATTTTTTATTTTATAAAATTAATCAGTTTTATTTGTTGCATTAAAGGGCCTATAGGGTTACCAAACGTTGCTTAAATGTCTTCAAAGTAATTTGGTAAAACAAAAACTAAAGAATAATTAGTTAAAAAATCAAAAGAGGTTTTTTAAAATCTTTTTGTTACATAAAAATATAATTTAAAAAATAAATGATATGAAAATTAAAAAACATACTTTTACAAAAACTAAAAGAAAACTAAGTTACTCCCACCTAATCCGATTGACATTGGTGCAACATGTGGTTTGAAATAGAATTTAGTATTATGAAGACCTTTTTTCTTTCTTGTCCCTCTCACACATGACAAGCTTTTCTGTCTTCATGTATAAAAAATCTTCTTTAAAAACAAACACAAAATGGAGAACTAAGTTAACACGAGAATTTTTACACATTAAGTTGTAACAAATGCATTTGATTAGCAATTAACATTGTGCTGTGTGAGCGGAAAATGAGTCCGTATTAAATAAGAAATTCCTTTTTTATTAAAAAAACAGTTTGGAGAGTAGAATTATGTAATTTAGTTTTAAGAACCACCAATGGTTTCTTTTAAAATAATTTTAAATGTCTTGAGGAAGAGTTAAATATATCTCGAAAGCTTGACAAATGAAAAAGTGTTTTACTTAACCTAGGTCGTAAACAGGGCCGCATCCTATCTATATATAGGTACATTTCTTAAATCCTTGAACATAAAACGTACCCAGTTAGTAGCAGTGCAATTTTAGCTTACCTTAATTAGATTGGTTATTTTTGTGGTTTAACCATTTAGTTTAAGATCTGACATTAGAAAATTATTACATTTTATGGTTATTTGCATAAAATATTTTGCCTAACAAAATCCTGTAACTTGAATAAGTATAATTAGGGTGAAAATAGATTCTACATAAAATCTATTTTGATTTGGGTAAAAAAATATTTTTATGACTAATAAGCTCTAAAATCCTTAATTTTTAAAATTATCCGACACACACATGCTTCAATTTAATACAGGTGATATTAAATATTTAAGATAGTGACAAGTATATTTTGGCCCAGCACCAATAACTAGTTTGTATCATACTTTTTAAAATAGCTCTCGAAAGTATATTTTCATATACACTACACTAAGTGTCCGACCGTTAGTACTCGCGGGTAAAAGTACAAAGGCTATATTTATTAAGTATTTTATATAATTCGTAAGTAATTATTTTTATTAATTAGATACTATTTATGTTTTTATTAGCTATACAAATTAAAGCGTATGGCAACAAACCAAATCTTTTGGATTTCACTAGTATTAATTCTTTTATACCCAAATTAAAAATGGCATACCTTTAATAACTTTTTAATAAGACATTTAAGAATGCCATTAAAAAAGTGATTTTATTAAGGTTTGGAGCCATATTATTATTTTTAAATTACGTCATGTATGATAAAACACTTTTTATACTTATCCATTGTAGTAGATTCACTAAATAAGAATAAAACTTTATCCTTTATAAATATTTAGGTTCTATATTGTTGTGAATATTTTGTTGCACAGAAACTTATTGGTTATAAAATAACTAATTTTTGTTATGTTACTTCATACGTTTTTACAAAAACTTACTCCAACTTCAATGTATGTTTTATATTCTTTGCAATAAGTTAGACGATCGTGACCTAGAATACCTATTTTTCTAATGGTTTACACACTTAACATTTCTTTTAAAAGCAGTACTTTAAAGGACGGCAGTTATCTATTTTAAAGAATTTTCTTGTATATAAATTAATTTAATTTGGATACATTAAAAAAAATAATAAAATATTATAAACAACATATAGTAAAATATTTTACCCTTTATGCCTTACTATCAGAGAGAGCAATCTTTTGAATTATTATAGAACACATAAAAATGGTGTGATAAGTTCCCATAAACTTTTTTAAAGCCCCTCTTTACTCAGATATGTGCCCTTTAAAGACGCCGCTGAAAATTGGTTTTTCTTAAGTAATTTTTAAACATTTTGGTATAATGAAATAATTTTTTAATATGACAGATATTACTAAGGACTTTTTAAAATTGTTCTCCCTTAGAATATTTGCATTCATTAGGGCACCAAGGGTGAACTTACCCGTACAAATTAGGGCTAATTATTTTTACACCTTGTATATTAGAAAAATAAGAGTACCAAGTTTGAATAGCTAAGATACTTAGTTAAAAAAAAAAGGTGCAGATGTACGATATCGACAAATTAAAACCTTTTCAAAAAGTCCGTCCCTGGCGCCCTAATAAATGCAAATGTTCTAAAAGGGTACCACTTAAAGAGGTCCTTAGTATTATTTGTTATATTTAAAATATATTTTATTATACCAAGAGGTATAAAAGTTATTCAAGAAAAACCGATTTTTAGCGGTGTTCTTTAAGGGCACAAATCTCAGTAAAGAGGGGCTTTCGAAAAACGTTTATAGGAACCTGTCATATTATTTTTATGTATTCTATAAAAATTGCCCACATATTTCAGTACACCCTGTATATACCTATAAATATTATTTGCACGCTAAAGTAAACATGGTAAACAGTGTTAACGCACTAAAATAAAATAAGTGTAAATTTGAAAGTAAAAATGAAGAAAAAAACAAGATAAAATTAAATAGTTATTTGGTGTTTCCTTCTATATTTTTAGGGTTTATTTGACACGAATGTTTAAATAAAGTCTAAATACTAGCTACTGTGGTGCCGCGCTGCCAGATGTTACGTAAAGTTTTCTCCTAATTTCGTCAACGTTGTCCAAGTAATATAACATGATTAAATTAAAAACATCTTTTTATTTAAGTTCTATGCTACCACAGACCACATCCAACAATACACGGTGCTTAGTGGAAGTCATTTGTTCAATTACTTATCGTGCCAGCGCAGCGTTTCTTAACTGTTTGGATTTTACCTGTGTTTTTACGAGTATTAATTTGGCACGAGATATGCCTGCTAAAACCTGCACCCAGATGGGTGCAGATTTTAGTAGCCGGACCTTAGACTATTAGAATTATTTAGAATCTTATTAGTTAAAAAAGTTTTAATCTTATCAATAACCAACAGCTAGATAAACATGGTGATTTCTAACCTGTATACATAGGCTTGGAAATATCTGCTAAGGACAAACAATGACAACTGATATTTAATTATTTTAAATAAAAAGGACATTTTGGGGACAAATAATGACTAATGAAAAACAAATTAGTTACCTATTATTAGTGTCAAAAATTATTTGGTGTAATATAATACCTTTGGTTTGGCCTTGGCAATAATTTTTCAACTTTATGCATAAGGGTAGAAATCACGTTATAAAATGATACATATAGCTTTACTCTATTCTATACTTATTTTTGAACAATACAGTGTTTTTCCTAATTGGGGTAAAACAAATATTAAAGTAAAATCCCATAAAAGCTAAAAGTTTGTCAGTGCATGCCTCAAAAATGGGTAGAAGCAATGGTAGACTATGAACTTGGACTTATAGTGGCTTTGGCAGGTACAAGGTACCGAAGGTTAATTAATTAAAACATAACTTTTGTTATTTTTAAAAGCCTTATTTTATATATGGTTCTTGGGTACCTATTGGAAGATATTTCTCCAGTCGGTAGACAGTTTTGACATTTACAATCCCTTGGCAGACAAACATTTTGTTGTAGTGGTCCGATAAAGTTCAATTTTTTTGTTATTTAACAAGATATGACAGAAAGTCATATATAAGAGTTGTAGGTAGGTTTCTAAATAGACATGCCCAAAAATATTTTGATTTATACAGAGTGTTTTCAAAACATTTTTTAACCAACCTCACAAAAATAACTTTTTTTTGGAACACTGTATACATCGAAATATTTTTAGGATTTACTTATTTAAAAACCTACAAATCTTATACACGACTTTTTGTTATATTTTGTTAAATAACAGTAATATTGGATTTCTCGGACCATAGAGCGACACCTGAAAAGGGGTTGTAACTGTCAAAACTATCTGCCGACTAAGGAAATATCTTCTAATAGGTACCCAGGTAAAATATATAAAATTTAAGTGTTACATAATTATCAAAGGTACATTTTAATTTATTAACCTTTGGTATCTGGTACCTGCCAAATACTCTACCATTGCTGCTACTTTTGTTGGGAGTATGCTCTGACAAATTTTCAGCTTTTACAAAATGATAAAGGTCTGCCGCTCACGTACTCTTGTACTATACAGGGTGTCCCACCAGGAACTGCCGCAATCGATTTCTCAAAAGAACGCTAAAGAAATTTAGTAACATTATAGAGTCAGTGGGGGCAACACAACTAAAATATTTTGACGGCTCTCATTTCCAGTTATACCGGAAGTTAATGTCAACTTCCTTATTTTAAATGAAATAACCTATATAATATTTATTTTTTAGCTTCGACGTAAAATTTTAAAGATAATTTATGTATAATATTCTATACCTGAGTCCAACCGTTTTCGACGAAGTTTAAATTTGTTTGTTAAAAATGTCAAAAAACCATTACATAACCATTAATTTCTTTAAAATAAACGCCTTTAATATGGGGCTGGGTTTTTCGTAGAGAAAGAACTTCTTTAGCAGACTGTATTAATATTGTTAAAATTAATAAATACAGAGTGGTCAAAAATAATCGTTAGAAATTATTACGACAAAAACTTTAAAGTTATTTTTGTTTAAATAAACCCCTATTGTTTTTACCTTATCCTATTAGGCATTAAAAATAGGGATAGGTTTGTAAAAAATGTCTATTTCAAAATAGTTTTTGAAATATTAAAATTTTATATTCATCTATTCTAACAATGCTTTTAAGTACGCCTCGGTTTAGCTTCTGGTTGGCCTTGAAAACAAAATGCGGCGTCACAGCCAACCACCCCGTACCTGCCTGTACTTAAATGCATTGTTAGAATAGATAAATATTAAATCGTTAATATTTTAAAAACTATAAATTTTTGGAGTAGACATATCTTTACAAACTTACCCTTATTTTTAGTGCCTAAGAGGATTAGGTAATAAAAGATAGGGATACTTATTTGAAAAAAATTGACTTTTAAGGTTTTTGTCGTTATAATTTTAACGATCTATTTTTGACCACTCTGTATTTGTTAGATGTGAAAATATCAATACAGTCTACTAAAAAGTTTTTCATTTACAAGGAACCCAACCCCAACTTATATTAAAGGCTTTTTGTTTAGAAGAAATTGATGGTTATGTAATGGCTTGCAAACGTCATTGTTAACATAAAATTTAAAAAAATGTCAAAAACGGTTGGACTTAGGTATAGAATATTATTCATTAATTATGTTTAGAATTTTACCTAGAATCTAAAAAATAAATAAAATATAGGGTGTTCAATTTAAAATAAAGAAGTTTACATTAACTTCTGGTATAACTGGAAATGGAAAAGCTGTCAAATTATTTTAGTTGTATGTCTCTCACTGACTTTATATTGTTACCAATTTTCTAAAGTGTACTTTTCGAGAAATCGATCAAGGCAATTCCGGTGAGACACCCTGTAAAGCTTTATTTATGAACAAGTCTTATTAAAACAAATAAAAAATAAATAAGCATAGTTTTAAAATGATTTTTTTTTAAATACCTTGATATAATAATACTAAAGTATTTTAAACTACGTAGTCCTATTTATGTAAGATTATTTTTTTATGTTTTTAAAATTTGACAGTTAACGTTTTTATCAAAAGAACCTTTTTTAAAATGTGGAATTGTTTCTAAAATTTATGTTTTAAAGCTGTGAACTTAATTTAAATTTTAATAAGGATTTTAATGCCAAAATATCATAAGTAATAAAACGTATGAAATAAAAAAAGGTTAACACCAAGCATTTTTATTTTAAAGAATTATTAATTAAATTTGCGCACCTAAAACTTTTTATATCACCTTTATTTCATCCAAAATTAAACCCTAAATTAAAAGCAATAGGTTTTAAAATCAAAGATAATTTTTAAGTGTCCATGACTCTCGACACGCAGTAGGTTATTTTTCGAAGTGTAATTAAGAAGCTGGTGTAAACAACTATAACTTACTCAAGAGTAGACTTAGTTTTCTTTGTTTACTTTTCTGTTCACTAATTCTGGTAAAATTTTCTAACCTTTTAGACAAAATGCTTTCGTTGAAATACGACCCCGTGTACGGTATTGATTACTCGTATTTAGACGAGTACAGATACACCCCCGACTATCGAACCCGAAGGCCTATCGAATTTTACTTTAACTGGCCATGGAAATATCGATACTGGTTCACTAACCACCGATTTAGGCGCAATTTGTACAAAGAACTTCGTGTGAGTATAAATTTTTGCTGCAAATAGAAAATTGCATAATATATGTTTTTATGATATACCGAATGTTGTTAAAAGAATTAAGGGCAGATTTTACATCAAAAATCTAAAGACCTTTTTTTATTATTATCTCTATCAATATGGCGTCCTCGCCATGCACAAAGGCGTCAAAATATTTACGGCGTCGTATATCCGGACGCCGCAAATTTTGGACGCCGCGCCGTTGTGTATGGCGAGGTCCTGTGTAATGACGGCATATATTGAAGTGAATATATATATATATATATATATATATATATATATATATATATATATATTAAATATTTATTGTGTAGTCCAGGGGTATCCATATAAAATATAAAAGTAGCAGAAAAGTTAGTAACGTGCATTTTATGTCAGAAATATTTGTTTAAATTTTCCTTAAGACACCACTGGACTAAATAAATAGAATCAACTTAGGGCTAAATTACCTTCTAAATGCAACAAAAACACTGCACAATTTTATTCAAATTGGATGAGAAATTTTTAAACTATTAATAAAAACCATTCAAAAAGTTTCAAAACCTGTATCTAAAAAGCAAAGCATTTCTGAACCCAAATTTTTTTTATACTGTTAATAAAATATTCTGCCTTTACATTTTTTAACAAACATTCTGTAACACCCTGTATACTGCTTTTATAAAAGCTCGCATCAAATGAAACTTTTTATGTTGGTTAATTTAAATAAAAGTTAATACCTATAATAATACAAAAAATGTATGTCCTAAAATATTTACAGGCTGATTCTTAACTTATACTCATAAACTTGAAAAATAATTGCCAAAAACAAACAATAATTATTGTTGGTTATTATTAAGTAAATAAAAAAATTTAGTTAGGGACAATTTTTTATGTTCAAAAAAAAAAATCTTAGAATAAATTATAAGTAATAAAGGAAAACAAAGTAGCTGCCTGATACCAGCTTTTTATGTCAAAAATATTTTATGCGTTTAGATTAAAAAGCACCCAGTATAAAATAAAAGTTTAAAAAATAAATGAAAACTAAAGAGTTATAGTTCTTTTATTTTAAAAAAGGAAGTATATTTGATGATCACAGTCCAAAACGCTTATTTGTTGTTTCTGTGCAGCTTGTGCTGTTACAACACTAAATAATATATCATAGAATAAAAATTTTAATTTTTTTATTTTAATTAATATTTTGTAAATAAAAGTAAGCACTTACATTTTTTTAATATTAGGGTAAAAAATAAACTTAAAAAAGTCAGTTTAAAGTAAAGAAATATTTTATTGTTAATTTTAGTAAAGCAATATGACACCCAAAGTAATGTATCCAAATAAGCATAAGACTACAAGTTTTAAATGGGGTTTTACAGATGAAAAATAATAAAACTACTTTAATTGATATATTAAAAAAAGTGGCTAAAATTATTTTTAAATAGATTTTTCTTTTTAAATAGTCCCAATAAAACGCTAAGGCAAAGGTTATTACCCATACATACATACATATATATTTCATTTGATGTAGCTTTTTATAAAAGAGAATACCAGTTAAAGTTTTGGTTCTTTAAGAGCTACCTTGGAGCGCTTTTACACAAACCGTCAATGTCGGCGCCGGTGTCGGCGGTGGTATATTAACATACCTATTTTCTGTTGTTCCTTTCTATTCTTTTGAAGAACATTTTCTTATCTTTAGAACTGTCTGCAGTTTTATTCCATTAACAAGGTAACTTTCTACAGCTTCAACTAACGTAACAACATCCTATACAGGTTCAGTTAAATAATATAACACATAGGCAATGTGAAGAAAAGAGACAATCTAACTAAATACCAGCATGTAAACAGGCGTGAATCATAGTGCTTGTTTTGTTATTCTATTGCCGGCCGATGAACCAAAACGCACGGCTCATATTGTATAAACAATTTATTAATTTAATTAACATAGAACTCGCATCAAAACGTTACCCGGCACCGGCAATTCAAAACCTGTGTAAAAGTGTAGATAAAAAAGAGTGAAATCTTCTGCTGCCGACTCGGCAAATACCGGTTTGTTTTAAGTCCAAGTGCGTTTTACCACACGCCGGCAAAATCGGTAGAAAAAAACACAAAAGGAACAACAGAAAATAGGTATGTAAATATACCGTCGCTGGCACCAGCACCGACATTGCCGGTGTGTGTAAAAAGCAATGTTATACGGTATCGAAGTCGTTGCCGGCACCGGCACCGTCATTGCCGGTGTATGTAAAAACGCCCTAAGGCTGAAAACAGATGGGGCGATTTTTGCCGAGTTGGCGACAAAGCTGTGCAAAATACACGAGTCAGCGAGCCGCGACTGCTGTATAACACCATAAAGGAGTCGCCATGTTTGGCTGCCGACTGGGCAAAAACCGCCTCGTCTGTTTTAAGCCTTAACTGGTAACTTTATTGGTCTGTTTTTCAATAAAAACAGACGACAGGTAGGCGCGATTGCTGCGGCAGCCAGTAGTCAGGGCGCGATGACTTGTGTTTTGCACCGCTTCGTCGCCGACTCGGCTGCTGACTTGGCATAACCCTCTCCGTATGTTTTAAGATTAGGTAGTTTTGCTAATAAATACAAACCAAAACTTTTTACAGTATATCATAAAAACATTCTGCGTAGCAGCATAATATTTTTTTGTTGTAGCTCAGAGAACTGACGTATTTTATCTAGAATACTAAAGTAGAAAATGGAAAGATTAACCCTAGAGATTACCTAATTTATTTTGATATACATATTTCAAATATATAATTATGTTATTATAAGTTAGCCGTTAATAAATATGCTTTTTTGCAATGACTATTTTTACCCTATTTTTTTTATTATGTAATTGCAAATCTTAGATAGATTTATTAAAATAATTTAATTTATTGGATAATTTATTTAAACAAAAAAGCAACTAAGAAGTAGGCACTTTATAAATTTATATTTTTATTTTATTTTGCTTCACCTATACAAAAAAAAGACAACATAATGAGGTTTAAAAAAAAAAAATGAATAATAATTAGTTTACTTTTTTTTAACATATTTAAAAGCTTAAATTTTGTCATTTGGTTGATCCATTTTTTATGTCATGAGATAATTGATGCAAGTTTTACACCTACTACTAAAAAAATAAATAATAAACAGATTAATCTTTGGTATTTGCTGCATGACAAAACACTTTCAACAATCTTCATCACACACAAAAATAGTCGGACTTGGCAAGTGTCCAAAATAACTGTAAAGTGAATCGGTGGAAAACTTACACAAATTTGAAAACATTTATCTGTTGCTGTTTCTGTGCGGTGTGGTGGTGTCAGTAGGACAAATTTTATTCAGTAAGTATTGTTATAAGTAAAATGCTCATTTTAATTTAACTATTTTTATAATATTTGTCTTTAATAATATTAAAATAATTTAAGAAATATTTCTGGGGCTCATTTAAAATATTAACGTATTTCTTATTAAATAAGGTAACTAATAATTACTCTTTTTAAATTAAATTAAATATAACAGGGTTAATTGGTAACCAAAAATATATTTTAGTTCTGGTTAAAGGTTTTTAACTTTATTTTAAAACTAATTTAACTTAATTTAAACACAAAAATACAAAGGATTTGAATATCGCAGTATTATTTTATGTGACTTAAATGTCATTTAAAGTCAAAAATACACACCCCACCACATTTGTCGCATATGCTCGATTTTCTTCATAAGCTTTAATACAACAATGCTTTTATTTAAATGGTCATATCTCTTTTAATAATTAGGTAATTAATACAATTAAAAAATATATATTAAAGAAAGGCGAAGCTATAACTCTGACGTAACCGTTGTTATTTACTTCGACCAATACATTCTAAAGGGGGATCAAAAGTTCTTGGCAAAAATAAATAATTTTTATTTGCCCTGTGTGATGTGCTGTTGAAAGGCAGAAATTTTATTTGCGAATAAATTACTCCCTTACTTATTTCTAATGTTTTATTATCACAAACTTATTTATTTTCTTTAAACAGCACATCATACATGAGAAATTAAAAACATATTATTTTTTTTAACTTTTCACCCTGCAAGATGTATTGTTAACAGTAAATAACAACGGTTACGCCAAAAGAATAGCTTTGGGTTTCTTTATCATTTTCTTTTTTTTTAATTGTCCTAAAAACTTATTAAATAAAGAGATATTGCCATTTAAATTAAAGCATTTTTGTATTAAAGCCTATGGAGAAAATCCAGCATATGCGATAATTTTGGCAGGGTGTGTAGGTTTTCGTTATTATGTTTAACAAACTGCTTCCCATTTTTAATTTTAAAACAAATTCAAAACATTTAAATGGGTGATTTCTTGTTTAAAACAAAAATTTTGTAAACATCTGGTCAAAAGTTAACTCTTACCAAAGCAAGAAAATTATTTTTATTTCTCATCCTAAAACTAAAAATAATATTTTATTTAAATTACTAAGTAATATAACGTGTGCAACAGCAAACTAGAACGTTTTTCCAAAATTAATTTTCCTGTTTCAACACGTATTAATTTACATTTAATTTTGCTATTTCATATTGGTATGTTTATTAACAAATACATAGACGACCAAAATTAGTTATTCTGTAATTTAAGCTAAAAAAGAAGGAGTAGACTATTTTTACCGTTTTTACAAATTCTAAATAATGTAAAATTATGCAGTAAATAAGTCTTCATAAAAATAAGAATTTTAGACAATTTAATTTTTTCATTGCTTCTTCTTTAAAAACATTATTTTGCCGCCATTTTTGTACCACATATTTCCTTTGGTTGACCCAAGTATACAGCTAACTACCCTTTAGTTTAAACAGGAAATTACCCGCATAAATTCTTTGCATTTGTAAAAAAACTCTGTACATTTTTTTGTTTTCTTGACCTGGGCTTAAATTATATTATTAAATATTTTTTTACATCTTTTCAGGTTTTATATAAATTAAATAAAGCTTAAAAATTTATAAAATACTTTATTAAAAAAATATAAATGTTTAATTTAAAAATTGGTATTAGATTAACAAGTTAACGAAATTAATTTTTTAGAAATGCTTAAGGCACGATACAACGCCGTATATGGCAATGAATATTATTTGTCTGACACAAGATCGATTCCCGACTATCGACTTCATCGAACATACAATTTTTATGATTTCTGGCCGTATGTAATGAGGGTTACTTTAAGAAATAGACCTTTTAGAAGATGGCTGACTACCCCAAGCTATGTAAGTATTATAAAGGGTTATGTATAGTATTTTTTATTTAAAAAATTCTTATTCATGTCAAATTATGTTTAATATCGGCATTAAATTTTAAATTATACACAAAACCTTATAAGCAACCTAACGTTTAGTTTTAATATTTTTATTTTTTATTAAAAGGTTTAAATAAATATTTTTAAGTGTTTTTATAGTAGGGGAGTCCAAGATGCTTAATTTGTCGTTACTTAAGCGTCGTAGAGATCTATTTGGTTGCAAAGATTAGGTAATAAGAAGAAAATATGTTATATAATGTATACCTTTTATCGGTGCGTTAAGCGGCTATTGATTTTTAAATATGTCAAAAAATATTTTTTATTTCGGCTTGTGAAAATAATAATAATAATAAATCGTCTTTTATTAAGAAAACATATTTTTTACACAATACATAAAAGTTACAAAATAAAATCAAAAAAAAAAATGACAGCCTAGCCAAGGCGAGATTTAGCCGCAGGAACAGCTAGTCTTACATCTAACCTTGACCAAACTGTACCCCTACAATTAATTATATACTAACCAACCACCCAACCTAGAAATAAAAACAACAAAGACAAGAATATACATAAAGGCAACCAGACAAAATTTAAGTAGTACAATAACAACCACACGCAATATAACATTAATAACATTACAAGCACTACTGGGAAGCAAGCAAATAGCGCTTTAAACGGCGCTTCAATGTTTCGGGGCTCAATGCCTTCAAATCATCGGCCAGGCCATTATAAATTTGAGCCGCTCGGTAACTAAAACACTTTCTAAACAGGGCCGTCGAGTGCCTGGGGATGCTGTAGAGATCTTTGTAGCGAGTGTTTATTTGATGGGTGTCAGTTCTAGGCACCAGTCTGTTATTCAGAAACGACGGCGTACCCGATCGTACAACCTTATGGACAAATATTGTTGAATGAAGTTCAATCCTATTTGTTATATTTAGCCATTTAAGCTCCAAGAGTGCAGCCGAAATATGGTCATATTTGCGGAGTGAACAAACAAAACGACAGCAGGAGTTCTGCACCCTCTGCATTCTTCGTTTCTCGTAATTGCTAAGAAACGGACCATAGACAGGCAAACAGTAATTAAAATGGGACAACACCAAGGACTCACACAACATAGTTTTTAATTTCTTTGACAACACACTCCTATTGGCATATAAAAGCTTTAAGTTGAAAAATGCCTTACGGGTTACTGCGGTTACCTGGTCAGTAAACTTTAGTCTGTCATCCACTAAAACTCCCAAAGATTTGGCCACACTCCTCACAGGTAGTAATTTGTCATCGATTTTAACTTTAATGACATTTTCAATGTTGTGGATCTTATGACCACCAAAGAAAAGGACAAGCGACTTGCCTGGATTTAAAATTAAGTTGTGCTTTTTGGATACATCATTAATATTGGCCAATTCTTTGTTAAGTATAAATTCCCCAATATGATGTTCTTTGGGTACAAAACTATAGCTTATTTGCGTATCGTCGGCATAAGCCTGATAGGAGCAATTTTTGATCCGATTTAGAATATCTGCAGTGTAGATATTAAACAGCAATGGACCCAATATTGAGCCCTGAGGTACTCCTGAAATCACAGGTCTCAACGACGACTTTTTACCATCCAACGTCACTCCTTGGAATCGACCACAAAGGTAGGATGACAGAAGCTTGACAGCATTTGAGTCAAAACCGTAAAACTTAAGCTTTGAGCACAATAACCTGTGACTAATAGTATCAAACGCCTTCGAAAAATCGAGCAATACCAGGGCCGACACCCTACCGCCATCCAGATCCCCTCCAACCGTATCCAAGACTCCCGAAAGTGCAGTGGCTGTACTGTTATCTTTTGTGAACCCAGACTGTGCATCCGGTACAATATTGTTTCCTCCTATAAATGGGTTCATTTGATGATACATAACCTTTTCCAAAATCTTAGATACTATCGGAAGACGACTAATGGGGCGCAAATCAGCATATGTCTCAGGACTCGAGCCTTTAGGGATGGGCTGCAACACAGACGTCTTCCAGGAGTCCGGAAAGTAGCTGCGTTCGAGGCAAACATTGACGATGTGAATAATATACGAATATATAAAAGGAGTACAATACTGTATCATAATACGAGAAATTTCATCGCATCCAGAAGCATTGGATTTAATACCCTGAAGCGACTTAACAATGTCGTCGTATGTAGCAAGCCGAAAACTAAATGTATCATTACAGACTGGTGCAGATTCCTCGTATTTGCGCACCATTTCCTCACACTGATCCTCTTTAAAAACAGAAGAAAAGTAATCGTTAATTTTATTGACATCAAGAAGATGATCAGGAATGGTGCGCTCATCGTGGTGTCTCACACTCTGGTCTTTCAATGTTTTCCAAGTTTTCTTTGATCTCCCTCAGCAAAATCGTTTAAATCGTAATAAATTATATCATCTTTATCCTTTAAATATTTTCTTCATAATTAAAAAAAAAAAATAACCACGCTCGAGAATGTCAAAACGAATGTTTTTTTTCTTACAACTTCTTAGCCCTCCGCTTTCTTTACGTCACTCCGAAATTGTCAGATTAGTGGAATATACACTGTTTAGCATGTAATTTACTTACTGTATCTTAATATGACGCGCACGACAATTTTAATGGATATATTTTTGTTTTTAAGTGATCGCTCCTATATCCAGGGCTCATATTTCATGAAGGTATTTAATCGGGTACAAGCTATCCTCCAAAATCTTCTCTTAGTTCAAGATGGCTCCCTACCATTAGTTTAATAAAGCATTTTATTTTTTAATTATTTAATAAGTGATGTTAACCCTTTATTAAAAAAAAAACGTAAAAGACGTTTAGCTTTTTATTAAGTTTGTTTGTTTTTTACACTTACATCAATAATAATTAATAAAAAGTGTTCCAAGAAGTGTAACGAAATACAACTTTGGTGTTTTATATAAGAAACCCTTTTTTTATTAAATTTTTGTATTTCTATAAATATATTATATGTTAAGAAATAAATAGATATAAATAATTGATTTTAACTTGTAAATATTTCAAAAACTTATTGCATATTGCTTTGTACAAAAAAAAGTTACACTTATTTAGGGGAACTCAAAATAGATGTCATAAATTTGTCAGTTTTTATAAGCGCATTGTATATTGGTGGTATTCTCCTAATATTAGAAAAACAATATAGAATAGCTATTTAATTATTTTTTAAGTAGTTACCAAATTTTAAATTCAATAAAAGGTTTATTAAAAGTGGTTATACCCTCTAAAAATTCTTATTATTATTCTTTTTTTTATTTCAGTATAGACAAAATCTCTACTCGAACGAAAGCAGCCTGGTTAAATCAAGTTCCAGTGTTTCAAAATCCTATTCCAGCTATTCCTCGTATTGAGCAGATTTTCAGGAACTCCATTAAATATTTTAAAGCAGAAATTCTTGCAGACATTCGATCTTACGTGTTATACTTAGGTTTAAGTTTATTTTTGTAATGTGCACGAACATATTTTTCTAAATAAATAATAACTTAAAAATGAAGTTTGTATTGCCTATTTTACATTTAGTGGGAGTTTGGTTTAAGCATAAAAAGAGTTAAATTAAAAACAATGTAGTTCTTAAAACGTCCAATGATGTATATTTTGTCGTTAGTTCCTAATTTTATGAAGTCTTTCAAAGTATTTCGATCAAGATTTTTTGGCGTAAGGTATTTTACCGCTAAAGGATTGCGAGTGGTATTGCCAAATTATAATAAGAAAACCGCCGTCCGGTGGTTTTATCTATTGATGTATATGAAAACTGCCGAAAATCTAAATTAATTTGTTATTACCCGCAGTTTTTACTCAATTTTATTGATAGATGCCGCCGTCCGGCGGCTATGATTATAAAATCTAATAAAATCCGCCGAATGGTAGCTATCCTTATCCTAACAATTATTTATTTTATTGTGCCGTAAGCGTTTAGTTTTCATTAGATATTATTGTATTTTTTTTTTAAATTTATAAATAAACAAAAATGAAACAGGGATACATGTTTGATACGTACAGGGTTGGTCCGTATACTTAGACAGTGCCTATCTTGTTTATAATACAAGGTAGAAAAACTTTAAATACAAAAGTTTGAGAAAATTTTTCAAACCGTTATAAATATATTTTTAGCAGATATAAAGTGAGTCAAAAATGTGCGAAGAAGAAAAATTTATTTTTTTAAATAGAGCACCCTGTATATTATGTCACCAATAAATAGGTTTAACTTTTTAAAACTTTTGTTGTTAAAAATTTCTTTTTACCTTGTTTAATAAACAAGATGGACGACGTCTAAATATACGGACTAATCATGTACAAAGATTTTCTCGAAGCTCTAAATAGGTATTCAAAAGAATGTATCTTTTTAAAAAATAGAAGCAGAATTTAAGCAAACAGAAAAACAAAAACAGAACTGATCGTTCCCTAGATCTTTTTAAAGGTTTGTCTCGCAGACCATAACCCTAAAACTAAAAATAAGAAAACAACCCACGGTAGCTCTACTGCGTCTATATATGCCACAAAGAGTAATATATGCATATTTCCGTACTTACACATCTTAAAACCTGCTACTCAGGAGACTTGGAGCTAATGTTTAGTATAAGCCTTTATAAACTATATTAAATACAGGGCCGTACTAAAGATTTTTATTATTTTAATATAAAAGTGAACAAAGACCGAATTCGTTATACCAGGGGCCTAAAACACTTTGGAAAACCAAATTTTTATTTTATGATTGGCGATAAAACATTGTTTGGTTTGTCTCCTCTTCTCCTGCCAAAAGAATCCAAGTTTTAAAAGCCAATTCTTTATTTCTATATGCGTTGTTTTTATAACTTTAATCAAACTTTATCGAAAAGTTCAAAATTTTCCAAAATTAAGTTTTTTTAAAATCTATAGTTATTTGTTTTTACGCAACACTTACGAATACCTCAAATTATTAGAAAAGGGCGATTGATTTTGTTAATTTGTAGTGTGACAATAACATTTAATTAAGTTCACGAATATATATACTGGATAAGAAATAGTTAAAGGTTAATCGGCCAGTAAACAGGAACAATAAAGGATGCGCAATTAGGCATCAATGCATATTGTTTACATGCCAGTATTTACATTGAACTGTTTTTGTTTCTCACATTGCCCATTTCATTTAGCTAAGCTTGTATACAGATATAGGATTCATTTTCAAAACGTTAGTATTTTTTTTGGGGAAGAGGAAAGGGCAAACCAAAAAATTACTAAAATCAATTTTTCTTTGGACCAATATTATCTGGTATATATTGAGTATAAGTTGTATGTTACACTTTAAATAATAATAAAAATAAACAAATAAAATATTTAAATGCGAATACAGCGATTTTTAAACTAAAGTAAAGAATCTGTATTTTTAATTATGTAAAAAATTTTATAAAGCAAAGATGTTTTAAAATATTACAAATTTTAAATATGCTTGTTTAATAACATATAAAAACTTTCTGCTTTGCAATAACCGGTGAAAGTTTTTAAATAGTTCATATCTAATTTTCATACGCTAAAAAATATTAATATTTAATGTATAACACCAATAAATACTTTTTAGTATTTATTGCTATGGCGAAAAATACTAAAAAGTTATTATCGAAAAAAAACAACAACAGATACCTTACTCTTGCAAATTTTTTGCAACATCTCGTAGATAACCAATACAGTTTGATAACTAATGATTGCTCTTTAGGTATTAAACTATTTAGAACTTTTATAAAAATATATTTTTTTGTAAAGTTAGCTATAAAAGAGTTATCCAAATGCCGCCAACTTAGGTAAACACACTGTAGGCTTACTCGTTGGTAATTTTAAACAAATGCTATTTTAAAAACGTAAATATTTTATAACCTTGTTTTAAAATTTAAATTATTTACTGTCCTATGAAAAGCGTATTTCACACTACAAAATGCGCATATTTTGGAAAATTGCCAAATCCTTTTATTAAGAACTCAAATTCTTAAAATATCTACAATCATAACATCTGAAACTTTTTGCGAATGAACACTTTGTTTTGATAATAGAACTGTGGTCCTTTTAAAGTTTGCATCAGAGAAAAAGCAAATCGTAAGTATTATATTTCATTGATTGAATTTTTTGGCACAGTGCAATTTTAAATCAAATTCTTGTTTTATTATTTACGTAACTATAATGAATACATTTATTTTTAATCTAAATGATGCATTTATTTTTAATTGACGAATATGAACTATTAAAATTACCTAACTACAGTTTATTTTACATACTTTATTTATTTTTGTAAATGGAACATATTTCGAAATCTGTATATAAGCTGTTTATTTTAACAAATTGACTTCTTAAAATAGAAATGATTAGTAAAAGTTTACTATTAAAGAAAGAATACTACAGTTTTTTAAGAAAAAATAAACCTCTTTTACCTAGAGTAAAAATATTTAAATTGTAACTGTGACCAGTTTGATTACGCACATGGTATATGTATAGCAAAAATAATATTTTAGGAAAAAAGTCAAAATGCTTGAACTACAATATCAACCAAGATATGGCATTACCGACTTTTCTTGTTGGCCAAGCTCAAAGTATGTTCCAATAGATATTCCTGATTATAAACTAACAAGACCTCGTGACTATTATGACAGTTGGCCTGAGTATTGGTATATATACACACCACTTAAGCCATTTAGAAGATATTTAAATAACTTGTTGCTGAGAGATTTAAGAGTAAGTTTAATTGAAAATTAAAAATTAAAACAAAATTTAATCGTATTCTTGTTTATTTAAACACTTATAAATGTAAAAAAAAATTGTTGGTTAGAAATCTTAAGCAATTCTATTATAATTTTAATTTTGTTTGTCAATATTGGGAAACTTATTTTTTTCTTTTAGTTACGGCAGCATCAGTATGTCCACACGTACTGGTAATAAATATCGAACATCATGAGAAAAATTTTAACGAATGACAAAATGTATCGACCTAGATGTAATGAAATGTAATATGTAACACAAAAACCCATTTATTAAATATTAGTTTTAATTTAACCTTCTTGTTTATTAAGAAATAAAAGAAAAATAAACGCTGTTAACAAAAATATAATATTTTTTACTATAAAATGAAAAAATAACCTTATGCACTGGATATAGTGGATATAGCGGATATATAAACTTTTAGAAAAGCAAAATGCCGCGCCGTAACGTGTGGCAATCACTAATCTCGATGGATTGGCAATGTTATAACCTGCGCGAAACAAAAGTAACATTTCATAGGCGAAAGCCAGTTGAGGGTAAACGCACCTGGCACCAACCAAACTATCCGCACATCGAAAAGAATTTGTCGACGGCGTTCTGGTTTTCTGTTCGAAGTACGGTAGCTAATGAGCGTCACGGTCATACCGCGGACGAAGGGTACGGGGTGCCGGTGTTTGTATTTTGCCACGGCTTTTAATTAAATTTAATATATTATTTAAAATATATTTTATGAAAAAAACAACAGGTTTTCTATATAAACCTAATTCAATAAAAACATATCCTATTTTTACATACAACGTGCTCATTCCAAACATCACATAGTATATAAAACAATGGTAACCTAAGGAAGTTAATATGTATGGTATTTACTTAATATACCAATAAAATTCACCTTTTATATTTACAAGAATCAAATATATAAATATTAAAAATAAATCTTATATTCACTTTTAAATTTACGCATTATCTAGACAAACATATTTTTTTTAGTCAATTAATTCCATATTTGTTTTAAAAATAACCATAAAAATTAAATTTTAAACTTCTCTCTAAGTGTATATTTATATTACATAAAAATAATTTTTGCTTTACCTTTAAAATTGCCGAGTTTTGCATCATTAAATTTACCTTTATATATATATATATATTTAATTATGCTTGGGTGGAACAAAGATGCAGCCTAAATTTAATTAACAAAAATATTAGGACCATAATTACATTATTTGGGCACAACTATAATACATTTTGTGAAAGAATGATTTAAAAATTTTGTAGCATAAAATATTTAAAACAAATTAACCTGGGTAATATGCGGCTTATATGTGTAACTAGTAACAATTGTTATTAAAAGAGAAAAAATACTTTCTTGGTATAAATGAATATAAGATTTACACCCTTGAAAGTAATTAAATATTATCATATCGACTTATAAATTTTAATATTTTTGTTAAAGCTATTAAATTAAATATTGTAAATTTGTAAAGATTTAATTTTTAATAATACTACAAATAATAATTATGTACTAAATTAGGCTAATATTACTTTTGGATTCAACTCCAACGTCAAATAACTTTTAAAGAAGGGAATTTATTAAAAATTATTAGATAACTTTTTGCAGCTTATCAAATTTTCTTTAAAAATCTCTCGGATTTATTTAAATAATGATATTTGTAGCAAAACGAAAATCCAAACTCAAGAAACGAAATTGAAAAGAGGGCCTGTTGCAGAAAATGTATTTTGTTTTAGAATGTATATCTGTAAAATTTTATAGATCAACAATTTGCGAGTTCAGCATAAAAAAATTAAAATTTCGAAAAACTTTTAGTCGTGTAGATAGACTCTTAATATTACTCGAACCTTTACGATAATTTTTGTCACCTTAAACAATATTTACGATATATTAACAAAAAAAAACTGTCAATTCTTAGGCCCAGTCTACTGTATATTACAATAAAGCGGCAATAAAGCAAAACAGCGTATTGTCTTAAGGCCCAATTATGTAACGAGCAGTAGTAAGACTTAAAAAATGCTCTGAAAAAAACTGACTTTATAATAATTTAATTTAAAAATTGAGTTAAATAAAAAATATTTTAAAGGCAGTTTTTTGTATATATAGAAATTCCTAATTATAATTTTATTAGCTTCATTGGTAACCCCCTTTAAGTTAGAACATCCCAGTTTGATACCCAGCAGGGTAGACACTTTATGGTAGTAGATCTTAAAAATATCGTCGGCAGCGGCACTAACGCGCTTGGACAATGCTGGCAGAACAGTCGGTTAAATATCTAAACTTGGTATTTATGAAACTTTGACGCTTTTTATTAGCTTTAATAGCTCTATTACCTTAGTTACTATTACCTTATAACACCCGAGTTTGATACCTAATCGGAGAGACACTTTTTGGTAGTAGGTAGTTCTTAAAACCGAACATAGCGGCATTGTCTTAAAGGTGCTGTAACATGACATAACTGGATATTTCAGCTTGGACAATGTTGACAGAACAATCAGTTGAATATTTCTAAACTCGCTATTTAGCTCTATTGGCTTAGTTACCCCCATTTAATCCAAAACACCCTGAGTTTGATACCCAGTCGCTGAGACACTTTTAGTAAGTAGTAATTACAAATATCGCCCGTAGCGGAACTAACGCGTTGTGGTGCTGTAATATTCCAGCACGCTTGGACAATGTTGACAAAACAGTCGGTTGAACATCTTTAAACTCGGTACTCACGATACTTTGGTGTTTAGACATTAAACCGTGAACTTTTACAAAACAAAAGATATGTATTTTATTACTAAAATGTTAAAGGAAGCTCCAAATTGTTTATTATTCAAGTCATAAATAATTTCTTTAGACATATTTAAAACCGTATACTTTTTGGTTGTTAAATAACATACCGTAAGGATATTAAAATAGCTCCACCCATTTTATCTTTTGAATAGGACAAGAATATCAAGATCGGGTAAAATTTGGGTAAAAGGGTGTCACTTAAACTACTCTTTGGCATAAAAATCATATCGGCCACGTGGCCTGGTACCAAAGAGGCACTAGAATTTTTTGTTAATGGATCTCAACCCATTCAAAAGGTAAGGGGGGAGAAAACTTTAAAAAACCGCAATGTATGCACAAATTGTAGCTAAACTTTAAACGTTTGTAAGTTTAGAACGACTGGATCGATTTTTAAAAATAAAACTGTCATGAGTAGAGAATTAAAAGGTCATTAAAACAAGGTGCTTAGTAATCCCATTTTTATTTGAAAAAAGAAGTTGCTAGTGCCTCCTTGGTACCCGTGACCAGAAATTATTTTTATGTCAAAGAGTAGTTTAAGTGACACCCTTTTACCCAAATTTAACCTGATCACAATATCTTATCCCATTCACAAGATAAAGTTTGGGGAACTTTTAAATATTTTTACTGTGTGTATTATGATATTTTGTAAAGGATGATTCAATAAAATTCGTTCATTACCATTTTAAAATTAAATTAAAAACAGACATTGTTACAGGATCAAAATAGTTTTATTTTTTTAAGAGGACTTATTTATTAATTACAATAATAATTTAAAAATAATATAGTCCAAATGTCCTTAACGACTTTGTTGACAAGCGAATTCGATCAGTTTAATTTAGCGGGACGATTTGACACATTTGGGCCAGGATCCTCTGAATAACATTTCTAAATGTGGGAATCCACGATTACACGATTAGAGAAAACAAAGGTAAAAAAATAAATTTATATGAACAACTAGAAATTAAAAAATCACTTAGAGACAATACCACTCTTTCTACCAATGATCAAATAAATTTCGCAGATATGCCAATTATAAATAAATTTATTACCACATCTGGGCTGCATAATAAAAACCCCTAATAATACTTTATAGACCTTTTGGGGAAAACGTGTTAAATGGTTCTGTTTGTAAATGTTTCTCTTTTTAAATTTAGTATCCGAAGTACTCTTGATGAAGCCCTAGAAAGGCGAAACAATTGTAGAGTAATGGTCTAATAATTATTGAAATATTAAAAAGCAATTTTTTGCCTATTTAGTATTAATAATATTTTTAAATCATTATTGTTTTCCATATAAAATAAAGATATTTTGGACCTGTAGCAATGTTTCTGTAATATTTAGTTTTAAAATCCTAAAGTACTAATTGGATTACTTTTTATTAAGAATATTTGAATTCCTTATTATGCATGTTTATTTTATTTAGATTTTTACGTAGCAGATTTTTTGACATAATTAGGTGCCCGCAATAGTACTGACGTACAATATGACGGTTTAATTACTATTAATATCACAGTCTGACTCATACATACTTATTATTAGTCATGTCACTGGCATTTTTCTTAACAACCGGGTTATTTTCAAAAATATATAATCGTGAAACTGTCTGAATCACCAAGTATAATGCAATAGAGGCGGGTCCACTTGGATTTTGGCAATGATTCAAAAATTGCTTTAAACTACTCAGGTGAAATTTTTCGTATAGTTTTTCAGTTTTGCCGCATTAGTTTTGAAAGTATTGTGCGACCGGGACCTCGAAACACGGTAAGTATTTTTGGTTTTGTTTGTTTACAATTTTATTTTTAGAATTAAGTTCAAAAATAGTTAGGCATAAGTTGGCTTGACCAGGTGTTTGGTATAATGTTTATAGCCTCTTATTTTTGTAATACAAAATAATTTAGACACATTTTTTATTTTCTTTATTAATACTTATAATCTCTAATTTGGACTTATTTTTCTTATTTAATTTTAAAATATTTTGGCTTTAATTTTATGAAAACTAATGAAAATTAACACTTTGTAACAAAAATATAGATATTTTGGGTAAATTATTTAAACAAGCCAACCAAATTTGTTTTATTTGTTTTTAATTTCAAATTTCTGTTTTAATAAAAACAAATTATTACTACCAAAAATACAGATAGTTTACTCTTAAGCAAAAATTACATTTTTGGCCAAACCTGGTAGATCCCTAATGCGATATAATCTGATGGCTTTCTGTTCAAACTTGACCGTGCAAAACTTTTTAAAAACAATAACTCTTTTCGTAAATTTATTAATAAAAAGTTTTCCAACTTTCGTAGGCATGCTGTATAATTATGCTAAGTTTATGTAATAAAAACCGCATAAAAACTTAAATCAAATTATAAAACCATTTTTTTTAGGATTTTACGTAATTAAAAAAAAACTAACTAAAGCCAAAAAGAGGTTTAAAAATTAATAAAACAAAAAAAACATTTACCGAATACTTTGTTTTATTAACTAATTATTAAAAACATTATTTACTTCTTATAACCGCCAAAAAGCCGCTATTAAAAAAAAAATTCAAAAAAATTATCATATAACCTCGAGTTTTTCTACAGACTGTCCACGGATGGGGCTTCCAAGAAGACAAATAAACAAAACATTTAGTTTTTCTTAATAAAAATTTTTCTTGGAAAAAAATATTATATACAAACAGAAAATTTTGATTTTGTATACAGGGTTGGCAAAAACTAAAAAAAAATGTTTTTTTTTTTATAGGCTACCTTATTTTTTTGTTAAAAGAAAAATGTAATTTAGAAAATTTATATGAAATAAGGTTTGCAATCGATAAAAATATTAATTCCAAATTTTATTAAACCTAAAAATTGGGCAAAAACACCTTGATCACATTCGCATACAGCTGAAAAAGTGTTAGTATAAATTTGTGGAATGGTAGGTGTAAAAGAACAAATTATAAGAGTGTTTTAGGCTGTTTTATTATATAAATTTAAAATCATTTATTATTGATAACACCAAAATTAGTTTCATAAATCTTTTCATAACCTTGTAAAATAAAAAAGTAATTTCAAATGATGCATATTATAATACATATTATACTTTAATATTCTATCTTGTATCTAAATATATTAATATTTAGTTATTTTGTCACCCTTTTAGATGGTCCTTGAACACGAGACACGTTGGGACCCCATTTTGGGGTACGACTATACATATTGGCCAGACTCAAAATATTTTAGGAACTATAGATTTTCGCCTCCGATTTCCCTAACCGATCCATGGTCTTACAGATCTCGTGTCTGGTTTCCCTATTATTGGTCAACCAGAAGGCTGTTTCAGCATTATATTGACTACAAACCGTCCGAGGTGTCAATAAGGGATGTTAGAGTAAGTCTTTTTTTATAACTGTTTGCACAGAAAAAGTATTTGAATTATTTATTTACATATACAGTGAGGACCTTAAGTTTATCATTCTATCTATATTTGTAACCGTTCGGTATTCTTATAAAATTTGATATAACAACTATAAAGGTCAATGTGACAATACCATTAAAAAAATCTTTTAAAGGTTTTAAAATATGGCCAACCAAATAAGGTAGTCTTTACGTACTTTTTAAAGTACCGCCATTTTTTAGTGGGCAAAGGTAGATATCAATTTAATAGTAAAAAGGCATAGCCCAGCGTCATACAATTAAGGACGGCAATCAACTATCGCTGTCTATACGCGTCGTTTAAATGGTGTGCGAGCAACAAAAAGGAGAATAATTGAAAGTGAGACAGAAGTAATAACCGCTTGGCATTTTTATTATAGACATTTAGTCAACTCACTTTATATTTAGGAATTTTAAAGTAAAGAGTTTAAAAAAAAATGCCACAAAACTTTTAATATAGATATTTTTTCAGTTTGTCGGCCGGTTGTCGCATTGACATTGATATGTGATTAATAAAGACTGCTCTTTGGTATCGTTTAATATTTCATGAAAATATATTAAACGGTTTGGATTATATGGAAGAAAATGGACATTAGGTCCTTACTGTATGGTATCATACTGGGCGACAAAAATCACTAATTTTCAATCTTAGTATAATTC